>WURV02145470.1:0-122605 GCA_011762755.2 Epimenia babai
ATCCCCGAGCAGCTCCGCCTGGGCATCACCCGACCAATACTCCTGCGCATGCTGCTGCGACCGCGTCGCGTGCCCCACGTACTGCCCCACGTGAAACCACGACCGCGTGAGCACGGGCGGCACATGCAGCGCCTCATCCTCCACACGATGCCCCGTGGCGAATAGGCGTGGCTCTGAGAAATCCTCGAACTGCTCGGTATCCCGCTGCTCGACCAAACCGAACCCCCGAAACTCGCGCTCGGGGCCATCGAAGTACCCATGATGATAGTCGTACGTTGAGACAAAGCGATGCCCCGTGATCCGGTCGTGTACCTCCACGCGATCGATCACATGCACAGGAAACGGGAGCTTCGTGATCCACGGCCGCCCTGCCGCGCGGTCGGCCATCGCGTAGCGAGTGGAAGGGGCGTACGACACACGCGTTTCGCCACCGAAGCCGTTGTCGACACGGTTGAGCAAGTACGGTTTATGCGGCAGCAGCCGAACCACCCGCAGCGCAGGCGCGTTGGCTCGTGACGACGACCACACAAGACTGCCGTACCCAAGCCCGTCTACATCGGCGATGTCGGCGTAGTCGACCGACGACAGCGGCGGAACCCCGCGTAGCCGTTGCGCAGCCGTGAGCTGATTGCCCGCCGCGTTGAGACAGACAAACGCACCACGCTCGTCGAACACCACTAGATCCGCGGTACCGCTCCCGTCGATGTCAGCCAACCGCACCCGCTCTGCCGAGAACAGATCGGAGCGACCGAGCGGAGGCACGCCCCCCATCACCACGCGCGGCCCAAACTTGCCGTAGCCACGATTCGGCCAATACACGACGCTCCTCGGCCCCACACGCACCAGATCGGTGAGGCCATCACCCGTCATATCGGCGTGAAAGATCGCAACACGCGGATCGCCGTAGACAAGCTGCGGGCCGTTCGTTTCGTCACGTGGTTTCTGCACACGCACACCCGCACCGAAACCATCGCGTGCTTTGCTCGGATACCACTCGAAGGTATCTCCGCGGTCGACGAGCACGTCCGCAAGGCCATCGCCGTCAATGTCGATCATGCGCACACGCGCGTCGTTGATGTCGGTTGTCGGCCGAGTCCGAAGCGGTCGCTTCACCCCCCAGCCACCATCCGTGCGCTCGTACGTACCCGCGGCCGCGCCCGAAAACTCGGCGAGCGACAGCCGACCGTTGCCATCGAGGTCCATCAGCCGCGCCTGAGCGGTCCCCGTCGACGGGAGCTCGCGCAGGACCTGGCCCCGTGCAAAGCCTGCATCGCCAACGGCCCGCTTGTATTTCCACGTGCGGCCATGCGTCCACAGAAGCCCAGGGGCTCCCTCACCATCGAGATCGACGAGTCGAAGCCTTGCGCCATCGATCCCCTGGCGAAGATCTTCGAGACCCGTGGCCTTGTCGACCTGAAGCTGCGGTTGCAGCTCTGCGGATGTGTACTCCAGACGCACGGGCGGCACGGCCTCCGCTCGATAGGAGCCGCTGCCGTCAGGCACATAGCCACGACGCGTCGCCGCACGCAGCAACGTCGTGACTGGCGAGGCCTCGTAGTACAGATCGAGCGAAGTGGTCAGTTGCGGTGCGGGCCCAAGCTCGGCGAAGCGATGAAATACGAGCACACGCCGACACAGCCGATGCGTGCGCACATCGAAGGTTGAACGAAACGACGAAAACGCGTCGTCGCGGGCGGGCCACACCGACTGTTCGTCGAACGAGACCGCCAATGTCTCGCGGCTCTGCTCGTCTTGCGCAGGCACGGAGCCGTGCTCGCCATAGTCGAGCACAACCTCAAAGCAGAAATCGGTCGCGTCGATCGCCGCGCCCGGTTGCACAAGCGGTGTGCGGTTCCCGTAGCGAACGCGCTTGAGATAGCGCTGCGGTGCTTGGCCCTGCGGTCGAGCCTGCTCCCACGGTGCGTTCGTCGCGACCCCTTCATCGTCCTCAGCTTTATAGAGGTAGTCGGTCGCGTTCCCGCGGTCGTCCTCGACACGATCGAGCAACCACTGAAACACCCGACGCGGGGCCGCGGGATCGACGATGCGACTGCCCGCCGTCCGCCCGAAGTACGACGTCACATTGTCGCCACTGGTGACCCGCCAAAAGCTCGATCGATCGGCCGGATCGACCCACCGCTCGATCCGCGCATACTGGCCTTCGAGTCGTGGCCGATAGCGATGCACGTGATACGTCTGCCCGAGCAACGTGTCATCGATGACAACAGGCTCAAGCGCTTCGTCGAGATACGGAACCAGGTCTTCGGCACCCGACAGCACAAACGTGTCGGAGTGTTCGTCATCGAGATACCGCGGCAACCCGCGGTCGGTCTTCCGCCCGACCGACGGGGGGCTCAGCGCAAAGCCCAAGCCAAACGGCCCGTTCCCCGCCCCCGTGGAGTAGCCGAGCGAGAGCTGCGGACCCGTACCGCGTGCGCTCGGCGTGGGAATGGGGATCGACATGGTGCCCGCCCCCGTGGCCGCCTGGGCAGAGAACGACTCCCCCAGACCGCGCAGGGCACCGCCCCCCTTGGGGAGGGAAACCTGCGCGACCAACTCGGCGGCGGGGCCCTCCTCGGGGGCTTGCGGCTGCCCGAAGGCGGCTCGTGGAGAAGAGGCTGAGCCACCTTGGGTTTCGGCGCCTTCGGACTTCTCGGATGATGGTTCTTGGCCAAACGGTGCGGGCATGATCCACCTCTAGGCGTAGACGAGCACGATCAGTGCATCGGTGAGGGCGGAGGTGTCGACATCGGTGGACGCGATCGTCCACGTGCCCACGGCCGTCGCCGCGAGATTGTCGGCGGTGCTCGCAACACTGAGCCCGAGTGCTGCGTTGAGACCGAGCGACAGGTCGCCCAAGGATCCTGAGGGCGCGCTCACCGAGAGCGTTCCCGTCGTCCCGCCCGCGACGAACACCGCACACTGCCTCACGGTTCGACCCGCCAGCGGCGCAGGATGAACCGACTCTGACAGATCGATCGCCAACGTAGCCGGCTGCCCCTCCACTGGTTGCGTAAACGCCTCCCACGCCTCGGGAAAGTCGGACGCGGCACTCCACATCCGCATCGACGCATTGCCAAACAGCGCGCCCTCGGGTCGCGGCAACGCAGCGAGCCTGTCAACGAGGCTATCGAGCACCTGACCCGCCAACGCCTGCCCACCCTCGCGCGCCGTGTAGCGCATCTCCAGCACCACATCGGTGATCGTCCCGTGGTCGTACTGCGAGACCGCGGGCAGCTCCAGGTGCCAATGACTCACAGCCCCCTTGCCCTCGAACGGAAGGTAGCGATCGTCACCGAGGCTGTCTTCAAACACCCCCGCATCGGAGGCCCCATGGCTGATCGCGATGGTCTGCGTGCCACCCACAACGTCGACCACGGGTGGGTTGGCGTAGTTTTCGGCTGTGGTCCGAATCTCGCTGCGGCTGAGCGACAGGCTCGCGCTTACGTTGTGATACGGGCCCGACACCGCCGCGATCGTGACGCGCACGTCTTTGATCCTTCGGTAGTAGTGCCCAGGATGATCAAGCTCGAACAACACCTCGGGAACCGCAAAATCGCAGCTCCCCTGCTCGCGTAACTCGATGAGGGCAACGGGATCGATCTCCGCGAGCGAGATCCGCTTGGTGAGTTCGTACTCGCGGCGATTGTTGCCCAAATATCCGACCTCCATACGCCGCAGGTCATGCAGCAGCCGGTCGCCCGCGAGCAAGCCTTTGCGACGGTTGTCCCAGTAGCCAAACTCGATGAAGCTCGCGTCCTGCGTGCCTAGCTCGTAGCGATAGCAACGCTCGGCTTGCTTGGCGATGTCATACGCAAGCTGGTACGCCTGGAAGTAGGTGCGGCTTAGCTCCGACGACATCCAGCGGTACAGCTCCGCCTGCGTGTAGCGATCGGTCAGGTACTCGCGCACCGACTCCGACTGCTCGCGCTGGAACGCTTGGTCTTCGAGTTCGCGCTTGGCGATGGCCTCGCGGATTTCGGCCGCGGCGATCTCCGCGTCGATTCGAACCTTGTCTTGGTTCGCGAGCGCCTCTTCATGATCCCATTGTTCCTGTCGACGGTCGTAGCTGGCGTCCACACCGACGAGACTGGATGCTGTCTGCAACACAGTGCTGACGACGCGCTGAGACGACGCAATGGCGCTGAGGATCCGCTCCGCCATCCTGCCACCCGCGGCGGCTGTCACCTCGGGTCCAGGCCCATTGACCCCTCCCTTGAAGTCGGGAATGGCACCGAGAAAGCTCCCCAGGATGTCAAACTGGCTGGCAATCACGTTGGAGACCGTCGACTCGATCTGTAGATCACGGGAGATGTTCTCCTTGCGCGACCGAGATTCAAGGCCCGCATAGTAGGTAGCCCGCAGCTCCGCGAGCGTCCTCGACTCCCGCATCGCGGCGATCGACTGAGTCTGCTCCTCGATCCGCTTCTCACGAACCAGAGCGGTCTGTTGCAACAAGCGCACCTCTTGGTGCGCCCGCAGCTCGGCGAGGCCCTCGGAGTCTCGATTACGCAACGCATCGAGCAGCGCGCTACCAAAGCCCCGCACCTCGGCCGCCAGCTCCTTGGCGAGGCTGACCATTGTCCGAAAGCGATAGTGGGGCAGCGGCGCATTGAGGTTGCCTAGTGCGGTGGACAGGTCCATCCCGCCCGCGATCGCGCGGGCCAGCGCGCCCGGATCGATCGGCGGTTGAAACAGCGGAAGCTGACGGAAGACCCCTTCGATGTTGAGGCAGTGCCGCAACTTGAACAGCCGATCGCCGACGAGGTCCCAGTAGCGCAACAACTGCGAGTTGTGTGGGACGCAGAAGTACAGCGATCCGCCTTCATCCGTGGTGACGAGCATCCCGGGCAGTGGCGCGCCCGCGGTGGGGGGCGTCTCCAAGCGCTGCGGAACCGGCCGCTTGAGAAATCCGTCCTCCTCGGGCCCGAAACGACGCGTCGTGACGGGCCGCCGCTTGTTCATGCTGAGGAAGTTCTCGGGGGCGATCGCACCCGGCACGATTTCATTTTCGACGTCGGCCAAGAAGTTCGACATGACGTCGAGATCGGCCTGAACCTGGGAATACGTGCGCGCTGGCGGAGCCGAGGATGGCAGCTCCAGCGGGCGTGGTCCCAAGATCTCCGTCGCGAGCATGTAGAGCTGAAGCGCCTCGTTGTTGGCTTCGATCGTGTCCTGGCGGAACAGGTGATCGGCCCACTCGATCACGTTGTCGAGGTACTTCATCACCACCCAGCGCTGGTACGCCGACTGTCGCAGCCGCGCGAGCGCGTGGGGGCGAAACGGATTCTTGCGCCACTGATCGATCTCCCGCACGGTCTCTTCGCGCACGGCCACCTGCTCGGGATCGGAGCCTGTGTACTGAAGCGAGAGCAGTTGCTCGTCGACGGGGGTGACGGCCGTATCGTGCAGCGGTTTGATCCGCCAAAAACGCCCCGGTGCCGTCTCGGGGCCGCCCGCGGTGGGGTTGAAGACGTAGTGCATCCATTTTTGCGCCTCCTCGAATTTCTTCTCCTCCATCAGCCGCAGCGCCACATACATGGGCGCGTGGAGAAACAGCTCCCAGTTGTAGGTGGAGTTGGCGGCACCAAACGAGAAGTCAAACTTCTCGATGAGGTCGGTGGTGACCAGCTCGGTGGGGAGGTAGCTGTCGGCGAGGCCGCGTGATGCTCCCTGCCGCCAGAACGGACGACCGGGGCTACCGCTTGTGGGAGCGAGGAGTTCGTCGATGCCAAACCGTCGAACGATGGACAACATTTCGCAGGCGTACGGATGCGAGAAGCGATCGACGCGAAACTGCCACGGCCGCTTGGGCAAGGTGTCGTTGGCAATGGGAAGGTCGAGCGACGGGAGAGTTGTCGGTTCTGCGGCCGCGGCCGCGGTCGCGTCCTGCGACAGGAGCATAGAGTGGGTGGTCGTCGCAGCGGCCTGCGTGGCCCAATGGTCGGGGTCAAAATCCTCGGGGGGCTCCGTTGGTACACGGCGCCCGGCGGCCCACGGCGGCGTGGGCACGATGAAGAACACCCCCCAGTTGTCTTGGTAGAAGAACGGGCTCTCCGTCTTGAAGCTGGCACCGTCCATCGGCGCCACGACAGACCACCCCTGGGGTGCCTGCCCAAACACTTGGACAAACTTGGTGTCGTTGCTGCCCGCGCTCGGGCGGACGACCATCACGAGACCGAGCATAGTGAGATCGGCGTCGGAGAACCTCTGTCGGTCCGCAGTGAATCGCTGCCGAACCGATAGCGAGCCCCGTGGCGCTGGATATCCGTAGATGCTATCCACCGTGGCCCCTGGAACGCCGATGGGGCTGAAGTCGGCATTGCAGCCGGTCATCGCCCAGCCCTGGTAGTGTCGATACTCTGCGGGCGTTGGATCGTAGAAGCTGCCCTCGATTATCAGGTTGGTGTCGTCGAACACCTCCGAGCGAAAGAACATTCGACTGCGCGAGGTTGCGAACCGACCACCGACCTCGCCCAACACCCCATTTTCGGTTGTGCGAGTGTCCGACCAGCCTTCGCCCTGCCGCTCCGCCCATTGCAGCCGTACCTCGATGCGGTCGGACGCGGGCCGCTGGCCGGGCGCGGGGTCGTTCAGCGCTGGCTTGCGGGTCTGGAACATCGGCCAAGCGACGATCAACCGGTCGTTGAAGATCGCGGGCACAAACGCCCCCCAGTCATTCTGGAAAGGAAGCTTCGACCACGGCGTCCAGTAGGCATCGTCGATCCGTGCACGGTAGTAGTTCGCCCGGGGCAGCGTCTTGGTGGAGGCGAAGACATGCACGATGTTCGTCGCGGGCGTATCGCCATCACGGGCCTCGACCTGATGGGCGATGCCACCCGGAACCAGCCCCCCGAGCACCTCAAGGCCCTGGAGGTAGCCAACATACGCCTTCTCGATCGAATGCTCAGACAGCGGGCCTTCTTGTAGCGATTGCTCAAACTCGGTGAACAGCGACGACTTGTCGTCGCGCAGGTCGGGCTCCAACCAGTTTTCGGGGAACAAGAAGATCTTGCGGTTGGCCTCCCACACCCGATAACGCTTGAGCCAGCCCCACTCGACAAGCGAGGATTCCGACATGGTGACGCCCGGTTCGAGCCTAAGCCCCACACGCTGTACGAACGACTGCACGGCGCTCAGCGCTTGCTTGATCCGTGAAGTCTTCGCACACGCGGAGACCTTCATGTCGATCAGGAAGCGACCAAAGAGGTCCTCTGCCGAGGACAGCCCGGGGTCGTTGGCAACCACGAAACCCATGAGCGCGTCGCGTTGACGCTCGCGGAGCACATCGCGGAGCGGCTCGGCGACCGAGGGCCACAGCGCGGGAGTTTGCTTGGCTTGTGCGGCGGCCTTGATGTCACGGGCGATCGCGGCGGTCTCATCGTACGTGGAGGCGTCGTCGGCCCAGCCGACCAGTCGCTCTGCATCCACGCCAATGCGACGAGCGATCGCGTACACACGCGACAGTCGCTCCAGCCCATCGACCGCGCGGATGTCATCCTGGGTGAGGAGGAGATACGTGGCCACGGCAGCGAGTGAGGAGTCGGCGCTCGCGACCGTGGGGTCTTCCCATCCGCTCGCCGTTGCGATGGCGCTACGAAAGTCCGTGTCGATCGCGGTACTCGGACTGCTGGCGTCGAGAAGCTCTCGCGCAGCCGCGAAGCCAAGTGGCCAGGGGCGGGAGACACGGGTGAGCCGCGCCAGTTGGATCAGCGGCGTGCTCGTCGCAGCGACTCCCGTGGTCTCGACAAGCGGGAGCACGTCGAGGTCGAGCAATCCCAACGCTGCGCCTTGCGCATGCAGCCAGCGCAAATCGGTGCCATCAAGGCCAAGCCACTGCGCCAGGGCGGCGACCGACTCTAGCCACCGCATGGCATCGATCACCGCGGACCCAACCCGCTCAGCCAAGATCGCGTGGATATCAGCGGCGCTGAGGAGCTCAGCCTCTGTACCGAAATCGATCGCCCGAACGACGGTCGTGTCCGCGAACCCGCCCAAGCGATCGGTCGGGCCCGTCGACAGTAGCTCGCGCGTGGCCACAGCGGGCAGCCCGTAGGCGTCGGAGAGCTTCGCCACGACCACGTTCAGCAGCTGCGCTCGCAGCAGCTCTGGCAACAGAAGATCGAGCACTAAGTCAGCCCGGCCGGGAATTCCCGCAAGCGCGCTGTTGGCAACAGGGACCGCATGCAGTGGCGCCCACGCGGTGCCAAGAAAAGAATCAAATACCGCAGGCATGGGGGGTGGTGGATCGACAGGAGCGACGGGGATCCGTTCCACAACCTCCATCAGCGTTGCGGCATCGTCGTCTCCTACGAACTCTCGCAGGCGATCGGCGAGCACGCTCGCTCGGTCAAGCGGAGGAGCCACGCTCGCGGCAAGCTCATCATCGACGGTTTGCAGACCACGAATCAGATCGACGAGCACCGCAACCCGAGCATCATCCCCGTCGGCACGCACACCGCTGGGGTCACGCCGCGCAGCGACCCACACGAAGGCCTGGAGGTCGTCGACGTTGCTTCCGAGGTGCTCCAACAGACGGACGAAGTCACGAACATCGTCGAGCGCAGCCTGTCCCTGAGTGATGAATGGACTGACCCCCGTGATCTCAGAGAGCACAAGCGCATCGAGGATCGGCAGACCGATCGCGCGGCTGAGCGAGGCCCAGCGGTACAGCCACGAGAGACCTTCGATCGTCGTCTGCGTGGGCGCCCCCGCAAAAGCGAGTAGCGCACGTACTTCCTCTTCGCGAAGCTGAAGTGCCGCCGCGAGCTGAGGAAGCACCGTAGTCAGCGCGACATCGGGCGCTCCGAGATCGAGTGGCCCCTGTGCATCGGTGCCTGACGGTTGAACAAAAACCTTCTCATACTGCGAGCGCCCGCCGCTCGTGGGTGCCTGCGTGGAGATGTTGCCAAACCACGCAAGGAGCTCTGGTCGGTCAACGCGAGGGAAGGCTTCGTCAAGCGCCGCGACCTGCCCAAGAGCGGTCAGTGCAACAACGTTGAGCGGGTTGGCGCCCGCTGAGCCCACCACAGAAAGCGCCGCGTCGATCTCGGCGAACGACCAACCACTCGCGCCGCGCAGGCGGATCATGCGGTGGATTCGATCCAGCCACTGGGCCCCCTCGGCTCCCGCCAACGCGGGCAACGTGGCCCCCTCCAGAACGCAGGGTTCGGCGTATTCGATCTCGATCGTGCCGCCACCCAAGAACTGGGTGTGACGCAGCTCGTCGATCTCCTCGAACGATAGGCCCGACCGCTCCAAGAAGGTACGCACGTCGGATAGCTGCGTTCGCCAATCCGCGGCCGTGAGGCCCCAGTAGGCCCGCGCATCAGCAGCGCCCGTTGTGCCTGCAACGACGCTCGCCATCGCATCCGAAAGACCCAAGCGCTCGTGCGCCGCGGGCGATATCTCGGTAGCGAGGGCTTCGAGCAACGCGTGACGCGGGACGCCGAGGTGCTGGAGGTAGATCCGAGCCTCTTGTGCGGGCAGATCGAACGGGAGATTAAACGGATAGACAGACTGCGTACCGTCGCGCAGCCGCTCATATGCCGCGCGAAGAATGTGCTCGGGATGCGCCCGAAGCTCCGCGGCCGTGCGGGTGGTCTGTGGCCACGGATCGGGAACGACCGACGCGACCTCCCGCTCGAGAATCTCGTTGACGAGATCGATCATCGGCATCGGTGTGTTGGTGTTGTCACAGTCGAGCAGGATCTCGACGAGGTCGGGTCGCTTGGCGAGCAAGCGTGCCCAGGGATGCTCATCCGCGGGGTCTGTCGGCGCGGCTCGGTTCTCAACCCACTGCAACACGTCCACCAGATAGGCCGCGGGGCTCAGCATCGACCGACAATGGGTGCAGCTACAGAAATCTTGGGCACCAAACAGGGTCGGAAGGTCGGCGGTGCTGGGCGCTCCGCCGCCTGGCGAAGTGGTCGCGGGCGTCGACTGGCTCGTGGCCGCGGTTCCCAGCGTGTTGTAGGCAGGCGAGTGCCGCATCAGCAGAGTGGTCGCGGCCGCCTTGAGAAGCTGCGCGCGATCGAAGATCGCAGCCGCCCGGGTGTCGCCAAGCTGAGGCGCGATGCGGTCGATGAAGGCCGTGCGGCCCAACCGCGTGACGCGCTCGGCCGAGTCCAGTCCCTCATCGAGCAGCACCGTCGCGGCTTGATCGCGATCGAAGTGGGGGGTGAGCGCAAAGATTCGCTGGGCGGATCGCAGCTCGGCGAGAGTGTCTTCGATCGTCCCACTGCTAGGAGGATTGTCGGTGACGTACGTGCGCAGGACCGTGGAGCCGAGCTGAACGGTGGGATGATCGTCCGTGTAGGCGGCGGCCGCCTGCCAACGCGTCGGACTGATCACCCGCCCGATCAACGCCTGGGTGGGAAACGCCTCCTCGAACGCACGCGCCAAGGTCGTGGTGTAGAGATCGAGGCGCTCGGCTGCGGTCTCTCCAGGGAAGTAGTCGGGCGCCGCGATCGACTCCGTGTTGAGTTCCGCGAGCCAGCGGGTGGGCGTCCAAGCGGCAAGGTCTTGCGCGCGCGCGATCGTCCCCTGCGAGCGCCGCTGCGCCAGCGCGGTCACGAGCGGTCGATGGTCGCCCGTGAGCCCTCCAACCGTGAGTCCAAACCGAACCGCTTGGCCGACCTGCGTACCGTGGGTCGTTTCAAAGTCAGCCCAGAACTCGCTCACCGTACCCGTGCGGTTGATGTAGCCCTCCAAGAACTCGCCCTGCACGACGGGATCGACGGCAACGAGCGACAAGACTTGCCCAAGTGCGGCGTGTTTGGCGTTGGGATCGCCCACCGTGCCCAACACCTGATGGCGGACTGTACGACCCAACTCATCGGCGGTGGCCTGAAGATCGGGCCACGCGGGCACGAGGCCGTCGGACACGGCCTCCTCCAAGATCTGCCGAATCGTGGTCGACGGTAGCGCCGCGATCGCGCCCGCCCGCATGGGCACACCGCGACGACCGATCGCAAAAAATGCGGGCACAAGCGGAGACTGGGGATCAGAGTCGTCGGCGAGCACGATCGCCGCAGCTACGGCCTGTGCGTCCGACAAGCTCACCGTCGTCAGACAGACGATATGCTCAATGTCATCCTCCATGATCTTGTTGAGCGCCACCTGTTCGAGGATTGGATCGATCTGATCAAGGATGCCCTCATAGGTTGTGCGCGCGGGCCCGACCAACGGAAGCGAGATATCTTGCTCGACGATGCGGCCGTAACTACAGATGGGCTCCGACCGAACAACCTCTGCCCCCTGCCCTTCAATGATCCGAACGATGAGCGACGCGGGTGGTGCGTTCGTGGGGACGCTGAACGAGGCGCGATAGGACCCGTCGATATTCGTTTGGACCGCAACCAACGACTGCTCCGCACGCATGGTCTTGAGCAGAACCTCGACGGTCGTATGGGGTGCAGGTGCCCCAGTGGACTGCGTGACAACGCCGTGGGCGACATGGCCCGCGCGACGGCGCTCGGCGATGTCATCGGCTCGGTCGGTCAGGAGATCGACAAACACACCGTGGATCAATGCCGCGAGGGTGAAGCGCTCCACCTTGGACGCGGTGACGTCCCCGTCGCTATAGGCGACGACCGACAACGCCGCCGCCCCTGGGTCTGTTGGCTCCGTTGGCTGCGTTGGCTCCGCCGTCAGAGGGCGAAAGAGCCGAACTACGTCCTCGCTCGATAGTTCCAGCGCGAATGAGCCGTCGGCCGCCGTCACCGCCGATAGGACGACGCGCACGCTCTTTGGATCATCGCTCAGCTGACGTGCAACGATCTGCTGGCCCGCGACGGCGTTGCCATTTTGGTCTTGGAGGGAGCCTTCGATAACGAGAGAATTGGTCTGTGGCATCAGGACTCGAATCTGGAAATGGGCAGATCAACGCGGACGCCCGCTAAATGTGGGCGGCGGTCGACAACGCTCCCTAGGTGGAGCGAGGAGAACCAGATCTGCGGACGGACACAGAAGTAGTGGCCGGCGAACATCGGATATTACGGGGCGAGCCAAGCCGTCTAGGAAAACCGTACCGGGCTGCTCCACCAGGGCACGGTTTGGCCCGAATGGGCCCAATCAATCCCGTGCGGTGGGCCGGATGGCCTACACCTGGCCCGCACTTCTCGCTCGACTAACGTCCGCTCTAGCTACGGCGCGGGCGGACGATGGCCGCTTCGCCAGCGTCGAAGCTCGCCACGCAGCGGTTGGTGCGAATGCGGGGCGTGCTCCAAGAGCGCAGCCGCGGTCTCGGCCTCGCGCGTCGCGGCGACGGATCGGGGCCGCAGCGAGTCGAGGGCGTGGGCCCGCATGAGCCTCGCCTCAGCCTCTAGCGCGGGCAGTCCACCCGGTTGTTCAAGCAAGGCAATGGCGCCACTGAGGTCGACCAAGGCGGACGCGTGGTCGGCCAGGCCAACATGGGCCCGCGCACGTCCGACCAAGGAGCGTGCGTGCGCGCGGGGCTGGGAGTCGTGCTCGCGCCAGATGGACTCGGCCCGGTTGGCCAGCGTGAGCGCGGTATCGAATGCACCGCGATCGCACTGATAGGCGACGTGGGCATCGAGAACACGGGCGGTGGTGGGATGCCGACCTCCTAGCGAGTGCTCGGCCACGCGCAGCGCCTCGGCGAGCGATTCGTCGGCCTCAGCTTCGGCACCGAAGCCACGCTGCGCCGCGGCCCAGCGCAGCAAGATCGCCACCCGCTGCGGATGCTCCTCGCCGAGCTCCCGAGTTGCCAGCGCGTCGGCCTCCGCAAAGGCTGCCTCGGCCCGCGTGTCCAAGCCGAGCACGATCCATGCGTCGGCCAACGGTGCAAGGAAGGCCGCGAGGCGAGAGGCATCATCGCGATAGGCACGTCGTGCGGTACCCACCGCACGCTCGAGCACGGCTCGCGCCTCATCGCGTCGCCCCATCTGCGCCAGTAGTTGCCCGATCTTCAGGTCGACCTGTGCGGTCTGTGCATGACCGGATCCAACGCTACGCTTGAAGATGGCCCGCGCTTCGTCGAGCTGAAGGAGCGCCGCGCGGTCTTGCCTGTCCCTCCGCTGTAGCTCCGCGAGCTGCACGATGACCTCAGCGACGGCGGGGGCCTCACTGCCCAGGTGCTCGCCTCGAATTCGTCGGGCCTTGCTCAGCCGTGAGCGCGCAGCATCGAGGTCATCACGGCTGCGAAACGCCGCGGCCTCGGCGAGATAGACACGCGCTTGGACAAGTGGCGAGGGGGGATTGCGCTCCGCGAGGGCGACGGCATCGGCGACCCATCGCGTCGCGTAGCCCGGGTTGCCAAGAGCTTCGGCCACGTGCGCCTGGGTCAGCGCCACTGTCATCGCGATGTCGTCCCGACCGCCGCGAAGGGCGATCGTCCAGGCTCGATCGAGGGCGAGCTTGGCGTCGAACCACCGCGAGGCGCCGACAAATGCCTCGCCACGCAACCACCATGCCTCGGCCTGAAGTGCGACCGACCGGGAGGACTGAGCCTGATCGACCAGTGCCTTGGCCTCGTCCACCGTGGCTTCGCCACCTCCCCGAATGAGGTCGGCCCGCAGGGCGACGAGCTGACGAGCGAGGAGCTGATGGTCTACGCCGCGCCGCTGCTCGTCGGCGTCGGCGTCCGCATCCACGCAGTCCCAGGCGCTGGGCAGCGCGAATAGCTGCTCCCGTGCCAGCTCCACCGCGGTGGCGTCAGCGTGAGACATGCCAGCGACGATGGCGTCCAGTCGCAGTCGGCGTTCATCGAGGCAACGCAGCGAATCGGGAGACGGCTGCGGGCTGGCAGCACAGACCACCTCATGGGCCGCGCCCCAGTCGGCCACGTATTGATCGAGCTGTGCGGCGATGGAAGGCCAGACGACCCGGGCCCACGGCGTGACGCTGTTGTCAAAGCGCTCCGCCAGCTCCGCCCGTTGATCGGCGCCCCAGACCTTGGTGATCGACGGCTGCTCCGCGCATGGCCCCGAGGGCGCAGGCGCGCTGCGGAGCGCCGCGAACGAGAGACCCACGCCGAGGGTGAGCGTGCCACCCCACGCGACGCGTCGTCGTCGTCGTGTTCTCGACACGCGAGCGATCTCGGCGAGCAACGCCGCCATCGACGGCCAGCGATCAGCGGCCCGCACACTGAGGCCCCGCCGCAGCACACGACGAAGCCCGCGAGAGACCTCGGGCCGCCGCGGGGGCTCGCACACGATTCCCCGCAGCACATTGGTCCGCAGCTCCGCGCGGGTGGGCGCCTCGAACGGTCGCTGCCCATAGAGGGCCTCGAACAACGCCACGCAAAACGAGAACTGATCGCTGGCAGGCCCCGAGCGCGACCCCCGATGCTGCTCGGGTGCCATATAGGCCGGCGTGCCCATCACCGCTCCCGTGACGGTCAGCACCGCGCCCAGAGGATCGCTCAGGAGCCCTTGTCGACTCAGCGCGGTTCGGGACGCCAGCAGCTCAGAGTCCATGCGCCCGTCATCATCACTGGAGTCGGCCCCTGAAGGACGGGCCAGCCCAAAGTCCATCACCCGCACGCGTCCGCTCTCGTCGAGCATGACGTTGTCGGGCTTGAAGTCGCGATGCACCAATCCTTCGGCGTGGGCCGCGACCAAGCCGTCGCCCGCGTGGCCGAACACCTCGAGCACCTCGGCGACGGTGTGACGCTCCCGCATCCACTCGGCGAGCGTCTGGCCCTCGACGTACTCCATCGCCAAGAACACCTGGTCGCCCACGGTCCCGACGTCGTGCACGGTGACGACATTGGGATGGGCCAAGCGCGCTAACGCCTGTGCCTCACGCAGCAATCGCTCACGTACGTAGTCGCGGTCGCGACCTTCGTCGGCCGCCCGCATGAGTTTGAGCGCAATGCGACGATCGAGCTGCGGGTCGTAGGCACCGTAGACCACGCTCATTCCACCCGAGCCGAGCAAATCGAGGATCAGGTAGCGGCCAACGCTCGCACCCGCGTCGAGCTGCCGCTGCTCCTCCTCGGACTTGGGCGCAGGGGAGCGCACGTCGCAGGTCGTGCGAACTCGTGTGTCCCCCGTTTGCTCGCCGTCCACCAGCGCCTCCCCTTCTCAACCCCGAGCGCACTCTACTGCAAGAGATTGTTAAGTGGCTCCCAATACACACAAATTCGTCACCAAGAAGCGCTGGTGGGCGAATCGGAAATTGAACAAACGCACAACCACCATTCTACGGGGTAAGCGCGCTCAACAATGGGCGACGGTGCGCTCGGGTGATCACCCCATCCGCGGCACCGACCAAGGCACTATTGGCTTGCCAACGTGGCCTGCGGCGCGGTTCAAATGCAGTCATGGCCTTTGTCTCGCGTAATCTCGCCGCCTGCGTCGCCCTCGCCCTCGTCGGGTGCGGTGACGATCTCCCCAGCAGCACGCCGACCGATGCATCGACCGGTCAGCCAGGCTCGACGGGATCCACGGGGGCGGTCACGGGTGACGAGACCGCCAACCCCGATCCCGACACCAGCTCCGACAGCGGAGAGCCTGGCGGTCCGCTCGACCCCGATGAGCTGGAGTGGCCCACGCTCGACTGCGATCCGATCGCCCCTGCGTACTGCGCGATGCCGTTTCCGTCCAACGTGTTCACCACGGCGGACTCGTCCTCGGCGACCGGACGACGCCTCCAGATCAATACGGACATCTACACCAACGGCGACCCCGAGCCATGGACGTTCTCCGATGGCTTCTCGCCGAGCGCGGCCATCATGGTGTTCTTGCCCGAGGCGACGAACACGGGCTTGCCGAGCCACCTCGACTTCGACGCCTCGCTGGCCGACGACTCCCCCACGGTCCTCATCGATGCCGAGACGGGCGAGCATATCGCCCACTTCTCCGAGCTCGACTACAGCGCGATCGATCCCGAGCGCCGCACTCTCATGATTCGACCCGCGGCACGCCTCGAAGGAGGGCGTCGCTACATCGTCGCGATCCGTGAGGTGGTGGACGCGGGTGGAATCGCCCTGCCCGCCTCGCCCGGGTTCGCGGCCCTGCGCGATGGCACCGCCTTCGATGAGGACGACTCGATCGAAGCCCGTCGCCCGCTATACGGCGACATCTTCTATCGACTCGGCGAGGCGGGTGTCCCCCGCACCAACCTTCAGCTCGCCTGGGACTTTCACACGGGTACCGACGAGAACATGACCGGGTTCTTGTTGCATATGCGTGATGAGGCATTTGCGGAGCTCGGCGACGATGGCTCTCCGCCGTACACGATCAACGTCATCGACCCGCTGTGGAATCCCGACTTCGCGTTCCGCATCCAGGGCACGTTCGAGGCCCCGCTGTACCTCGAGAATGAAGACCCCGCATTTTCGCGGATGAACCGCGATGAAAACGGTATGCCGCTGCAAAACGGCACCATGGACGTGCCGTTTTGGATGATCGTGCCCAACGGCGCACTGCTCACCCCGGCCTCGCTGATGCAGCACGGTCACGGCCTGCTGGGCTCTGGCTCGCAGATCGAGGGTAGTCACCTTCGCGAGGTTGCCCGCGACTACAACTACGCGATCTTCGGCGTCGACTGGATCGGCATGTCGTTCCAAGACGAGCTGTTCATCGCGGCGACGGTCACGGAGGGCAACAGCGACGGCTACGCGCGCATGACCGACCGCATGCACCAGGGCGCCCTCAACCAGCTCCTGGCGATGCGCATGGCCTCCTTGGGCCTCGCCAACGACCCCATGCTCACGGGACTCATCAACGCCGACGAGCGCTACTACTATGGGATCAGCCAGGGCGGAATCCTCGGCAGCGTGTACATGGCCACAAGCACCGAGGTGGAGCGCGGCGTGCTCGACGTGCCCGGCCAGCCCTACAACTTGCTCCTCAGTCGCAGCGTGGACTTCGATCAGTTCTTCGATCTGTTCCGCATTCGCTTCCCGGACCCCGTCGACATCGCCTATACGCTCGGTGCCCTTCAGGTGCTGTGGGATCGCGTGGAGCCCACGGGCTACTCGCACCGCATTCGCAACCCGCTGCCCAACACCCCCGCCCATGAGGTGCTGATGACGGCGGCGCTCGGCGACCACCAGGTCACCACCCTCGGCGCACACCATATGGCGCGCTCGGTGGGTGCGGTCCACCTCGACTCGGGCCTGCGAGAGATCTGGGGCCTCCCCGTGGAGACCGACAGCTACGAAGGCTCGGCACTCATGGAGTACGACTTCGGGCTGCCCGAGGACCCCGTCTGCAACCTGCCCCAGACCGCCTGCGACGACCCGCACGGGGACCTGCGACGTCTGACCGAGGCACGCGAGCAGATCGATGTCTTCCTGCGCACGGGGGTCATCAACAACAACTGCGACCAAGGCGTGTGTAGCTTTCCCGAGCTTGGCGAGTGCATGGAGGGCGAACAGACACCCGACGTCTGCGAGTAGCAGCTAGCGCTAGTCCCCTGGAGGAAAGGCCGAGCCGCCCGCTGACGGGAGGCCGGCCAGTACCCCTCGTGGGGGCACGCTATGCACCGCAAAGCCGCGCAGCCCTTGACCGGCCAGGATCGCATTGGCGGCCAGCAACCCCGACGAGTAGGCCGCTTCCATCAGCATAGCCGGAAACGGGAGCGAGACCCAGTCGCCCGCGAAGTACAGGCCGTCTACGGCCGACGCCACGCCCGGGCGCGCGCGGTGCATGCCCACATGAAACGCGGTGAAGTCCGCCTTGATCTCGTGGTGGTAGCGGACGACATCGGCCACGCGGAGGGTTGGGAACAGTGCGACGAGCTCCCCGAGCATCGCCTCTCGGAGCTCGCTGTCGTCGTGCATCGAGTCGGGTACGGCATAGCAGTGCAGCTCGACAACAACCCCATGATGCGAGCGCGCCCACGCCTCTGACTCCGACTCGATCCGATGAAGCTGTGTGACCGCGTCGAGCACCCGTGACCGCTCGGTGATGACGAACACGGGGATGTCGCGGGGCAAGGTTCCCGTGAGCCACACCCGCAGGACGCAGTAGCGCTGTCCCGCACACAAGCCCGCGACCTGCTGAGCGAGCGCCGGGCTGTCGGACGTGAGCGGCGAGGCCTCCACGATCGTACGGGTCGAAGCGGCATCGGCCGCGACGATGACCTCATCGAACTGTTCACCGCACACTCGCAAGTCGCCCGCGTGCCCATCGATCCGCTCTACGGGCTCGTTCTTGCGTATCCGAACGCCTTCGGCGAGCAGTGCGTGACGCAGCGGCTCGAGGAGGTCCTCGTGATAGCGACCTTCGAGGTAATCGTACTCGAGGCCGTGATCGTGGCTGAGGTAGTAGAAGTGAAAGCTCTTGATGAGCTCCGCCATCGAGATGCGATCGGCATCCGCGAAGAACGCCCGTGCAAACGTGTTGAACACGAGCGCGAGCGAGGCGGGCAGCTTGGCCTGCTCCGCAAACGTCGCGTAGCTGACCCCATCGAAGCGAGCAAAGGTCGACGCTTGCTCGTAGCGGAGAAACGCCTCCATCTCACGGCCCGCGGGGCCAAAGGCGACTTCCGAGAAGCGATAGAGGCCGTGTCGCGCCAGCGACAGCAGGTTGAGCACGGGCGTGGTGTCGACCCCCTCAAAGCCGATGCGCTGTCCCTCGCGATCGATGATCATGTAGTCACCGATCGGTCGCAGCCTCTTGTCGAGTCCAAGCTCGCGAAGGAAAGCGAAGAGGTTGTAGTAGTGACGAAAGAACGCGTGGAAGCCATGCTCCACGGAGACCTCGGCGCCATCGGACGCGGTAGCCTTCCAGGCGCCGATCTTCCCGCCGAGATAGTCGTTGCGCTCAAAGAGGGTGACCGCGACGCCGCGCTGGGCGAGGCGTAGTGCCGCCGCCATACCGGCCAAGCCCGCACCGACGATCGCCACGCGGTGCGCGGGCCCTTTCCCGTGCACAGGCAGGCTCTCGTCGGGGATGTACACGTCGTGGCGATAGCCGCCGAGTCGGCGCCTCACCAGTCGCGCGGGCCAGGAGGGCAACACACCGCGCGAGCGCCCCCATTGATTGATCGCGACGACAGCCCAGACCAACGCGATGCCATAGACGAAGTCCTCGACGGGGATGGTGCCGACGCTCAGGCCGAGACGATACGGCTCGCCGTAGAACACGACAGGCCGCGCGGTGAGGTAGCCGTTGAAGACGAGCGTCAGCAGCACGACAACGCCGAAGAACCCGAACGCCCGCGGCAGCAACAGCATGCCAACGCCAAGGCAGTGATCGAGCGCGGCGACAAGACCCAGGGCGATCAACACAAAGCCCGTGTACTGCTCGCCATGCATGGCAATGGCGACCCCCGCGGGGATGAGCAGCCACATCAGCGGATACAGCCAACGCAGGCGAGGACGGACGCCCGCATGGTCTGGGGTGAAGCACGACTCCCAGGTCACCAAGCACGCCAGCGGTATCGCAAAGAAGAACAGCAGCTCTTCGATCGGAAGACCGAACCAGCGCGGGCCGAGCACATACGCAGGGTTGAACCACCAATGGCGACCGGCGACCGCGGCGTCCCAGGCGATGAACATGACCGCCACCGCGGCCGTGGACCACAGCGCCAGCCGCAGCCGATCGTAGAACCAGCGACGCCGCAGCATGCCCACGACAAACGGCACGGCCAGGATGACCGCGTCGAACAGTAGATACTCCGCCTTCATCGCGGGGCCTCCGCGATGGTGACCGCAAGGAGCATGAGGCTCAGGCGGATGCGGCGCGAACGGTACTGAGAGCGTCCACCGCCGTTCGTAGCCTCGCCCAGGTCGCCCCGACCCAGCCCTCGAAGCGAGCCGGGTCCGCGCACTCAGGCACGGCGGCGAGAATCTCCGCATGCAGCGAATCAAGGCGGGCGAGCGCACCATCGAGCCCTAGCGAAAGCACCGCGCTCGGGCGCTCGTGTGTGCGGTCCTGCCCGACCGGCTTGCCCAAGACGGCTTCGGTGCTGATCGCATCGGCGATGTCATCGGCCACCTGATAGGCCTCGCCGAGCATCATGCCGAGACCGGCCCAGGCGTGCCTGTCGCCACCGCCGACGATCGCACCTGCGACCACGGCCGCCTCAAACAGCGCGCCCGTCTTGGCGCAGTGGTAGGCCTCCAGGTCGGGCTGCGGCTCGGACTCCCACGCTTGGCCCGCAACGATTCCCTGGCGAGCGTTGACCCCCGCCCCCATGGCTCGGATGAGAGGCCCGAGCAGCTGCGGCGATAAGCGGCAACCTTCGGCAAGGGTCTCGAAGGCCGCGATGATGAGAGCATCACCCGCGAGCACCGCAAGTGCTTCGCCGTGCGCCCGATGTACCGAGAGCCGTCCTCTTCGCGTGGCGGCGTCATCGAAGCACGGCAGGTCGTCGTGAACGAGCGACGCACAGTGCATCAGCTCGACCGCGACGGCGACCGCGTCCGCGACCGGAATGGTCGTGCCGCCACAGGCTTCCGACACCGCCAAGACCAGAGCCGGTCGGACCCGACCTCCTCCAGGGAAGACGGCGTCATGCAGTGCCTGCGCCAGGCGCGGTGGAGTGTCCGATCCGATGGCGGCCGAGAGTGCTCGCGCTAGTGCGTGCTCAACGCGTTGGTGTCTCACGTCGGGAAGGCTGAATGACGTCCACCATTTGTCAACAGTTCGCATTCCACTGGGCAAACAATGGACAAAGGCAAGACATGGCCTCAGGCTTCCAGCGAATCGATGGCAGAGCAGTTCGACATTATCGTGGTGGGAGCCGGGATCGGCGGGCTCAGTGCGGCCGTGGACCTGGCGGCACGTGGACACTCCGTGCTCATCGTGGACAAGGCGGCCGCGGTGGGAGGCAAGATGCGCACCGCCACCATCGAGGGGCAGGCGATCGACTGCGGGCCCACGGTGCTGACGATGCGCGAGGTCTTCGACGCGCTGTTCGACCACGCGGGCGCTCGGCTCGACGACCATGTCCGCCTACGTCCGCTGTCGTTGCTCGCACGGCATGCTTGGACGGACGGCTCGCGCCTCGATCTTCACGCCGACGCCGAGCACAGCATCGAAGCGGTGCGCGAGTTTGCGGGGCCGCGAGACGCCGATGGCCTGCGCCGCTTCTTGGCCCACACCCGTCGGATCTACGAGGCGGTCGAAGCCCCCTTTATCCACGGCGATGCGGCGGGCCTGATGGCGATGTTCAAGCAGCTCAGCTTCATGCAGCTACGGCGCATGGCCTGGGTCGATTGGCACCGCAGCATGTGGCGCTCGCTGGGGTCGTTCTTCGACGACCCACGGCTGCGCCAACTGTTCGCTCGCTATGCGACCTACTACGGCTCCTCGCCGTTCCAGGCCCCAGCCACGCTCAATCTGATCGCGCACGTCGAGCAGCGCGGAGTATGGGCCGTCGAAGGCGGGATGATCGGCCTGGCCGACGCTCTGACCGCGCTCCTCGCTCGCCACGACGGGACGATTCGGCTCGGTACGGCCGTGGAGGAGGTAGAGGTCAAGGACGGCCGCGCCCACGGGGTACGGCTGGCGGGAGGCGAGCGCGTGGGAGCGCGGGCCGTCGTGCTCAACGCCGTGCCCGAGGCGGTCGCGGCCGGCTTCCTCGGCGAAGGGATCCGCCACGCAACCGGCTCCCGCACGCCCGCCCGCTCACTCTCGGCGTACACCTTTGCGGCGGTGGGCAGCGTCCCCGACTTTCCCCTCGCGTATCACAACGTCCTGTTTTCCAGCGACTACCGTCGCGAGTTCGACCAGCTACGTGCCGGCCAGGTACCCGACCCGGGCACCGTCTATCTGTGCGCGCAAGGGCGACCCCCCGAAGAGGTCAGCCCCGGTACGAACCCCGCCGAGCAGCGGTTGTTCTGGCTCATCAACGCCCCCGCTCGCGGGGACGACCCCACCTTCGCCCCGGAGATCGACCAATGTCGAGAGCGCTGTATGACGCAGATGGCCCGTTGCGGCTTGACCCTCAAGACCACGCCTTCCAAGACCCAGTGCACGACGCCCCAGGACTTCGCTCGGATGTTCCCGGGCTCGGGGGGCTCGCTGTACGGCCCGGCGACGCACTCGCTCCGCGCAGCGCTCGGCCGACCGGGCACCCGCACGAAGGTCGCCAACCTCTACATGACGGGGGGCGGAGTGCACCCGGGAGCGGGGGTGCCGATGGTCGCGCTCAGTGGCCGCTTGGCGGCGAGCTCGGCCCACGAGGACCTCGCTTCGACACCACGGTTCCACTCGGTGGCTACGCGTGGTGGTACCTCGACGGGATCAGCGACGATGGACAGCACGCCATAACCATCATCGCGTTCGTGGGCTCGGTATTTTCGCCGACCTACTTTCGCGCGCGCAACAACGAGCTGCGCCCTCAGCCCGAGAACTTCTGCGCGATCAATGCCGTGATCTACGGACCCCAAGGACGCCAGTGGGCGTTCACCGAGCATCCACGAAGCCGTGTGCGACGCACGGCCGACGCGTTCGAGCTGGGCCGCAGCGCGATGGGATGGGAGGGCGACACGCTCGTGGTCACGCTCGACGAGCGCACGGCCGGGCTCGGAGGCTCCCTGCGCGGCACCGTTCGACTCACGCCGCGCACGCTGTTCCAGTCGCCGCTGCACCTCGATCCCCAACAGCGCCATATCTGGTGGGCGGTCGCGCCACTCTCCGAGTTGGAGGTTCGTATGGAGGAACCCAACCTTCGCTTCTGCGGCTCGGGCTACCACGACACCAACTTCGGTCGCGAGCCGCTCGAGCGGGGCTTCAGCACGTGGAACTGGTCGCGCGCCGAGCTGCGGGAGGGCACCACCGTGCTGTACGACGCAGCACCGCGCGTCGGGCCGCCGCGGCGCAAGGGCCTCCTGTTCGGCGCCGATGGAAACGTGCATCCCGTAGACGCCCCCCAGGCCCATGTCCTTCCCCGCACGAGCTGGGGCATCGATCGGAGCACGCGGTCAGACGCGGGTGCGAGCGCCACCGTGCGACGCACGCTGGAGAACACCCCGTTTTACTCCCGGTCGATCCTCGACACGACGCTCGGCGGGCAGCGGGTGGCCGCGATGCACGAGTCCCTTTCGTTGGAGCGCTTTGAGAACCCGATCGTCCAGCGCCTGCTGCCGTTTCGGATTCGACGAGGATGGCGGGCGTGATCGACCCCGCCTCGTTGGCCGTATCGATCGGCATCGGTGCGTGGGCAGCCATGCTCTCCACCGTCGGGGGCGTGGCGATCGTGCGGGCTGCGTTGCATCGCAAGCGGGCCGCGGCCAGCTCGACCACACCAACGCTCCCGTCGTCGGATCCCCCGCCGCGGGTGTTGGTGGTGCGGCCGTGCGCGGGCCTCGAGCCCCACCTCGAACGGAGCCTAGGCTCCACCACGAGCCTGCGATACGACGGTCCGCTGCGGGTGGTGCTCAGCACCTCGACCGCCGACGACCCCGCGCGCTCGGTCCAGCGCACGCTCGCCCACGGCTCCCTGGCGGCCATGAACACGCAGGTGGTCGTCGCCCCCACGCAGCCGGGGTCGAGCACCGCGGGCGCCAACCTCAAGGCTAGTCAGCTCGCGGCGATCATCGACGAAGCATCCGACGACATCGCGCTTGTCGTCGACAGCGACGTGGACTTGGACGGGCTCGATATCGACGCGCTACTGCGTCCGCTGCGACGGGCCGAGAGCACGGTCGGCGCGGTCTGGTGTCCGCCCGTGGAGCTCGAGCCGAAGACGTTCGGCGACACGATGTCCGCGGCGCTGCTCGGCGGCTCGCTCCATGCGTTCGCCCTCCTGGGCGCGCTCGACCCCAAAGGCCTGGTCGGCAAGACGTTCGCGGTGCGGCTCGACGCCCTGCGACAGATCGGTGGTTTTCGCGATCTCGTCTGGCACCTGGGCGAGGACATGGAGCTGTCGCGACGGCTCGGGCGCGCGGGGTGGACGGTGCAGCGCGGCGATGTCCCCGTAGCTTCGCTCGCGAGCGGCCGAAGCGTTCGCGAAGTCGTGGGCCGCTACTCCCGCTGGATGATGGTGATCCGATCGCAACGCCCCGCCCTGTTGCTGACGTATCCGCTGCTCGTCGCGGGCACTCCCATGCTGCTGCTCGCGGCGGGCCTGGCCGCCGCCCGCGGCGTGCCCGGGATGGGGCTCGCGGCGACCATGGCGGGTCTGATGCGCATCGCGGTCGCGATCGCGGCCCGGGTGCTCAGCGGCCGCCCCACAAGCTTCTTCGGAACGCTCGCCGACACGATCTTGGCCGATGGGCTGATGCTACTGGCCTTTGCCCGCGCCGCCTTCGGTCCCGCTCGGGTGCGCTGGCGCCAACGCTGGATTCGCATCGGCCCGCGCGGCCGCCTGGTCGACCCCCACGGCGGGGGAGGCCGCTGACAGCATGCCCCGCGACGACGGTCGCCGTGGCGTGAGCCCGGGGACAAAGGGCCGTGTCAGCCACGCCAGCGCGCGCTCGGCCAGCCTCTCCGTCCAGCTCGAGCGACGAAGCGGATGCACCTCAAAGCCCTCACTACCCGGAGTCGATAGCTCGCGCAGCACCTGATCGTGCAGGGCCTCGACCGCACGAGCCTGGGCGCGCCTCGTCTTCGCGGCGGTCGCCAGCGCGGGCAGCCGTGGTCCGATCGCGATGAACACCGAAGGCCAAGGCGTGGCCCCAAACGCGTAGGTCAGCGCCACGGGGATCGTTGCCACGTTTGGATTGCGCACGGCGACCCGAGCCGCGCCCCCCAAGAATCGAAGCGGTCGTTCGTGCTGCGAACGCTCCTCCCCTTGCGCAAAGATCCATACGTGACGTCCGGGTCGGTCGAGCAGCCCCTCGGCGTAGCGCATCGCCTCGGCCCCATCGCGACGGGACCCAAGGTCGACCCCGAACGCACCGACCTTGGCGAAGAACGGCAGCCGCCGCAGGTTGGCCGCGTCCATCATGGCGTAGCTATCGGCGGAGACAAGCGAGCGCGTCAGCCACAGAATCACCAGCGAGTCCCACCAAGTGCAGTGGTTGGACACGGTAAGAACCGGGCCTTCACGGAGCGCGTCCTCGAGCTGGGCGCGCCCGGCCACATGCACCGCGCCAAAGTTCTGAGCGAGACGCTGTCGTGCCTGCGAAGCAAACCATGCGCCAAACCAAGCACTCTTGGCGCTTGGGATCATGGCGCGGCCGCCAGCGATGGCGGGCCGACGGCCTCGATCAGGAACGCCACCTCGGGAAGCGGTGGTTCGCGTCGTTGCCTGTCGTCGTCGCGCACGGGGCTCGTCCACGTCTGCAATAGCCGCCACAGCTTGCGCGGCAGCGAGGTTCTCGCACGTGTGGTGATCGAGTCGTAGCCGTTGCGCGCGACCACCCGACCGATATCCCGATAGATCGCCGCCGCGGCACGAATGGCCGAGCGGCAATCGGGCGGAAGCCCCAGGACACCCGCTTCGGCGCGGTCGTACATGCGATCGGCCTCCACAAGTAGCCGCGCGGTCGCTCGGCGCACTCCGGGTTCAGCCGTAGGGTCGCGCAGGAACGCTTCGGGGTCGACCCCCTCTTCGCGGAGCCACTGCGCGGGCAGGTAGAGCCGCCCTCGCCGGGCATCTTCGCCGACGTCGCGCGCGATGTTCGACAGCTGCATCGCAGCTCCCAGGTCGCACGCGCGGGCCAAGGTGGAGGGCTCGCGTACCCCCATCATCAGCGTGAGGACGACGCCAACGACCGAGGCCACGCGCGCGGCGTAGTCGAGGGTCTGGTCGAGCCGCTCGTAGCGACACTCTTTTGCGTCCCACGCAAAGCCCTCCAAGATCGCATCGATGAGTGCGCGGGGGATCACCGAGGTGTGCACCACCCAGGCGAGCCCACGATCGACCGGATCGTCGTCAGGAGTCTGCGCGTATGCGGCGTCCACCCGCCGCCGAAGGTCTGCGACGGCGGCCGTGGGATCATCACCATCGTCGACCGCATCATCCGCGACCCGACAAAACGCATAGAAGGCGACGACCTGCGGCCGTATGCGGGCGGGCAACAACCACGAGGCGGCCGAGAAGCTCTTGCTCCCCGCGCGCAGCAAGTCGCCGCACACTCTCAGATCGGCCGCCGAAAACCCGCCCCCCCGAAGGGGCACCAGCGCCCCGGGCTCAGGCCGCATGACCTGCCTGCGCCCCCTCGAGCAGGCTCGCGGCATCGGGGATGACTCGCTCAAGCACCTTGGCCGAAGAGAGCACCCCAGGCACGCCTGCCCCAGGGTGGGTTCCCGCGCCCACGAGATAGAGCCCGTCGATCTCCTCACTGACGTTGTGGGGTCGGAAATACGCACTCTGTAGCAGGATCGGCTCCATCCCAAAGGCAGCGCCCTTCTCCGACAGCAGATCGTCACGGAACCCCTGCGGGTCGAGCACGTGCGAGCTGACCACGTGCTCGGAGAGATCGGGGAGAATCGTGCGCTCGAGGAACGCCTCGATCTTCCGCCGATAGGTCTCTTGCATCTGTGACCAGTCGACGTCCGCATCGAGGTGCGGCACGGGCGACAGAACGTAGAAGCCATCGTGCCCGTCGGGGGCGAGCGAAGGATCGGTCGCCGTGGGTCGGTGCACGTAGAGGCTGAAGTCCTCGGCCAGCGTCTTGTTGTGGAAGATATCGTCGAGCAGGCCTTTGTAGCGGGGGCCCAGCATGATGGTGTGGTGCGCGACGTCTTCGTATTTGCGATCGGTACCGAAGTACCAGACGAACAAGCTCATCGAGTAGCGCGCGCGGTCGACCTTGGCGTCGGTCCAGCGCTTGCGATGCTCGGGTGCGAGCAAGTGCTTGTACGTGAACGCGGAGTCGGCATTGGAGATGACAATATCCGCCTCCAGCGAGGTGCCATCGGCCAGCGTCACCCCGCAGGCGCGGCCGTCTTGCACGTTGATCTGAGCGACCTCGGTGTTGAGCTGGACCGTGTTGCCCTGGCCCTCGATGAGGTCGACCAGGCCCTTGACCAGCATGCCCGTGCCGCCCATCGGAAACCACACGCCCCACTTGCGCTCGAGGTAGCAGATAAGCGCGTAGATCGAGGTGGTCTCGAACGGATTGCCCCCGACCAGCAGCGGGTGAAAGCTCAAGACCTGGCGCAGGCGATCATCTTTGATGTAGCGCGAGACCAGGCCCCACACGGTGCGATAGCTCTGGAGCTTCACCATGTCGGGCACGATCTTCGCCATGTCGAGCCAGCTCGAGAACGGCTCGTACGAGAGGCGCTCGAAGCCCACCTCGAAGATCTTTCGGCTCATCTCCATGAGCCGGTCGTAGCCCTCGACATCGTCGGGGCAGAACCGTGCGATCTCGGCCCGCATCGCGTCGCCGTCGCCCGTGTACTCGAACGAATCTCCGTCGTGAAATCGAATCCGATAGAACGGCGAGACAGGGCGGAGGTCGACGTCGTCTTCCAGCCGACGACCACACAGCTCCCAGAGCTCGTTGAACATGAACGGGGCGGTGATCACGGTAGGGCCGCCATCAAAGGTGAAGCCGTCTTGGCGGTAGACGTAGGCTCGCCCGCCGGGCTGGTCGCGCCGCTCGAGCACGGTCACGCGATAGCCTTTGGCGCCCAGTCGGATCGCCGCCGCGAGCCCACCGAAGCCGCTGCCGATCACGATCGCGTGGGGCGAACGGTCGCTGGCCGACCGCGGTTGGTTCGAAGGGGCTGGAACGCTACGCAGCTGTTGCACAACATTCGACTAGCATTGACCAAACATTTGACAACGGTCCAAAGCGATTCATGGTCTGAGGCGACCGAAGCGACCGATCGCGCGTTTATCGCTGCAAATCGCCGCTCCGCCAACCCCGGCCAACCCCCGACCTTCGAGGATGTTCACCACCATGATTGCACTGTCGCAGATCGTTGGAGCCTACCTGCTCACGCTTCTGTTCAACGCGCCCGCCGAGCCGCACGCCGAACCTCGAGCGGCCTCAACGGGGTCGCGCACGCCGTCTTCCCCATCCACCGCATCGGCCTCTTCCGCCTCCGCGGAGCTGCCCCGAATGTGGGCGGGGCATCAGGTGATGCTGGGGCAGCGAACGGTCCCGCTCAAAGGGACCGTCCAGACGCGAACCGACACATTCGTCATCGCCCAGATGAGTCGTGACGGCGAGCTCGTGGAGTTCAGCGAGAACGCGTGCCGGGTTCGCTTCTCCTCGATCGGCGGGGTGACCGTCTCCATCGACGCCGAAGCCCTCCCCTCGTCACGCACCGTGTACGTCGCCCGCGACGCGGAGCCCGACGTATGGAGCGGACGCTCCGTCGTGGGCTGGTCGACGACGGATATCGACAACGATGGTCATCCCGGCATGACCGTTCGCGTGCGTGCCCCCGTGTGCAGCGGCGAGCTGTATGTCTCCAACCAATCGCGGACCCGAGCCACCGCCACCTTGACCCCCGAACGCCTCGAGGGGCGGGCCAACGTCCGCGTGAGGCAGAGTGTCCTCGGAGCACGGGGGGCGTGCCTGTCCGCGGTGGCCGAAGACACCGACGAGCGCCAGGCCGGCCCGTTCGCGTACGTGCCCGTCGATGACAACGCGACCTGTGCCTCACTCATGGCCAGCGGATGGCCCGTGAGCGCAGGCTAAGCGCGCGCACGACGAAGCTGCTCGCGACAATACAGCGCGCTAGCGGCAGCCGTCGCCTGAGCAGCTCTTCGTGCAGTTGTCTCCCTCGCAGACCTGCGTGCAGTTTCCACCGCTGCACTTGAGATCGCACTTGCCCGCCGATGCCGAGCAGCTCTGCGTGCAGTTGCCACCGCTACAGCCAAGCGCGCAATCGGTCGAAGCGGCGCAGCTCTGAATGCAGTTGCCGCCGCTGCACTGAACGTCGCAGGCGGGCTTGTCGGGGCAGGTTTGCGTGCAGCCGCCATCGGTGCAGCGCTGGGTGACCTTGTCGTCGGTGACGTCGATCTCATTGCGACCGCCCGCGACCTCGACACCGCCCGGGCCGACCTTCACCGTGTTCTCGGCCCCGATCTTCACCCCCTCTTTGTCGACGACCACACCGTCCTTGCCCCCGACCTCCACGCCACCCGGGCCGACCTTCACCGTGTTGTCGGCCCCGATATCCACGCCGTCTTTGTCGACGTTCACGCCATCCTTGCCGCCGACCTTCACACCGTCTTTGCCGACGACCACGCCGTCCTTGCCACCGACCTTGACGCCGTCTTTGCCGACGACAACGCCGTCCTTGCCACCGACCTCTACGCCATCCTTGGCGGAGTCACAGGCGGCAACAAGACCGAGAGACAGGGCGAGTGTGAGTGCTGCTTTCATGGGCGTGAACCTCCGCCCGCAGCCTATCATCGCCATGGAGATCGGCCGGCTCGGCGCGCACGGACTACGCGACGACGCGAACGAGCGTGCAGGTCAGGTAGTCGCCCTCGGGAAACGCCAACAGCCGCGGGTGGTCGGGCGGCGCCGCCCATCGATCGACAACCTGAAGGACACAACGTTCTGCGCTCGCCGCCTGTAGCAGTGCCCCTTCGAACGCCGCTCGGTCGACATGGCTGCTACAGCTCCCCGCCAACAACAAGCCCGAAGGACGCAAGAGCCTCAGGCACGCCCGATGAAGCTGCTCATAGGCTCCAAGCGCCCGCTCTCGGGTGTCCGCCGAGGGCGCAAAGCTCGGAGGGTCGGCGATGATGAGATCGTAGCGCTCGCCTTGCTCCTCCAGCTCGCCGAGGAGCGTGGGCACGTCGGCCGCGACGGCACGGTGGCGCTTGTCGGGCAGGTCGTTCAGCCGCCACGAACGCTTGGCGAGCTCGATCGCAGGCTTGGCCAGGTCCACGGTGAGAACCTCGGCCGCGCCCCCCTTGCCCGCCGCAACCGAGAATCCACCCACGTACGAGTAGAGGTCGAGCACACGGCGGCCTTTGGCCAGCTTGCGGACCATCGCACGCGAGCCTCGTTGGTCGAGGAAGAAGCCGGTCTTCTGCCCGTGATGAAGATCGACATAGAGGCGCATCCCGTGCTCCAAGATCTCCACCGTCTCGGGCGGCGGACGACCATCGAGCTGCTTCATGGTCCGATGTTCACGTCGGCCCCAGCGACCGAGCAACGAGTGCACGCCCAAGGCGTGCAGGCGGGGCAGCAGCGCGGCAACGATGGGGTCGAGCTGGGTCAGCGCAGCCTCGCCATCGAGGGCCAGCACCCCGTGCGGACCGTAGAGGTCGACGACCACGCCCGGCATCCGATCGCCCTCGCCGTGGATCAGACGAATGGCATCGGTACGCCGCGGTGAGACCGAGCGCCGCAGCTCGACCGCGGCATCGATACGACGCCCCAGGAGCTCGCGATCGACGGGCTCATCACCGACGGTCCAGATCCGCACACCGATAGGCCCCGCTTCGGCGAGACCACGCGCGACAACCCGACCACGCTCATCGACGACCGCAACCTCCGTGCCGGGCGCGGGAATCCGCCCATCAAGAGCATCACGATAGACCCACGGATGGCCGCGCCGAATCGTGCGTGCCAGTGAGCGGCGGAGGCGAAGACGGGGAGGATTCATGGGCGGATCGGTCGGGCACCGAACAACGGCCGCCCGTGCCTCGGCGCATCCTAACGCAAGACACCTCCGCTAACGCGAGGGCGACTCCGCCGAGCGAGCAACGACGAAGTGACGGTCTCCGCATAGCCCTGCGTGCTCTTTGCGGCATGATGTCTCGCCGCTGCCGAACGCGCCCTGCCGCTACTTGTCGGCCTGTGCGTCGAGAAACGCCGCAATCGCGTCGTTCGTGCGCTCGAGGTTGGGCTTGATCAGGCCGACGATGAACTTCTCCACCTGGGGGCCGATCGTCTTGGCCAGGAACCGCGGCACGCCACCGATCTTGGCCACGTCGATCGTCAGCTCTCCGTCGAGCACGACCCGCGTGGAGCTGCCCTCCGCGACCAGACGAGTCTGCCCCTTGCACGAGAACGCCTCCGAGAACGCCCGCGTGGCGATCGTCCACTCGCAGCGCGTGTCGGCCTCATGCCAGCGCGCATGGTCATCCCAGAACAGGTGCTCGGGCTTGATGAATCGTCGAGCGACCGCGGGGATCTCCTTGTCGCTGGCCCACACATTGTGCAGCACCACGACATCACCCTGCTCCTCGCGCTTGTGCACCACGATCTCGCGAATGTCGTCGAGGTAGGCCGCTACCTCGGGCAGGCGATCGCGATACGCCTCGAAGACGCGCGCAACGGGATGGACGATGACCGATTCGCTTTGGATCTGCACGGTGGCCGCAGTCTGACCAACCGCCCCGCGGAGCACAAGGGACCGCCGCGGCAACGATCTTACGAGGGCTCTTCGGTCACCACGGCCGCGCTCTGCACAAGGCGATCGACGACCTTCTCTACACCCTCTTGCTCCGCGACCGCGTCGACGATCTCCTCGCGGTTCGAGGCACGAGGCACCCGTCCGCGGACAACCGCGACGCGACCGATGCAGGTCACGTCCACATTGCAGTCGGGGTGGGTCTCCTCGAGGGCTTCACCGACTTCTCGCGAGCGACGAAGCGCGCGCCGATGCGCGGTCGGTGAGACGGTCACATAGTTCTTCACCGACACGACCCCCTGCACGGCCGCGGTCTTCTCGAGGGCGGCGGAGAGGTCATCGTGAAGCGGGACGGTTCCCACCAAGATCACCGCGCCATCCTCCGCCGAGAACGATACCGCCGCGACGCTGTCGCCGAGGTCGTCGAGCACCCGCTCGATGTCGCGCTCGACCTCGAGATCCACTCGCTGCGCCTCTACGATACGAACGTCCCCGCTCCGCACGTCAACCACACCTGGGACATGCTCGATCATTCGGACCACGCGGAGCTTTCGCGACTCCGAGCCGATATGGCCCTGAAGGTCGACCACGCCGTTGGTCACGCTCACCTCCAGCTTGGTGTGCGAAGGCTGCCAGAGCCACAGCCGGGTACGGATCGATCGCGCGAGAATGTCGTCGGCGTCAAACGCTGAGCCATCGTCGACCTCGGCCGCATGCAAGCGAGCGCGAATGAGCTGCGGCAGCAGGAGCGCATCATGGGGCCACTCTACGACCGCCCGTGTCCCCTCTTCGTAGAGGCGACGCGCACGCTCGTCGGAGAACACCTCGGGCACCACGACAAAAACGGGAGCGGCGCTGCGCAGCGCTCGAACCACGGAGGCAACCTTGGGCTCGGGCAGCGGAGTGACCAGCACGTACGCGATGGCGTTGGTGTGCCCACGGTCGAAGACCTGCTCCACCGTCGGTACGTGAAGGACCGACCCCCACGTGGAACGAAGCGTCTCGAGCACCATGTCCACATGAAGTGCATCACCGATCACCACGAGGTCGTGGCGGGGCCGAACGGAGCCTTCGGCCGGGTTCGGAGGCCTCCCATCGACATCGGAGTCGGCGTGGGAGTCGATGGTTGGCGCGGCATTGGTGAGGCGCGGCATTGGACGGTTTCCTTTCGGGGAGGGCGGGATGAATACGTGGGAGGATTTATGCAAACGCGAGACCTGAGACGGAGCTTGACTCCACTTCCTTGCGTAGTTTCTTGAGTGCACGGTTTTGTAGCTGGCGAATGCGCTCGCGTGACACCTCGTAGCTGGCACCCAAGGCCTCGAGGGTCTGCCGAGGGCCACCGCCGAGCGCAAAACGCTGGGTGACGATATCTCGGTCGCGGGGCGACAGCTCTTGCAGCGCGGACTGGGCCAGCGCGCAGGCCCGCTGTCGATCGAGATGCTCATCGAACGCGAGCTGCGGGGCGGGCTCGCCAAGTCGGTCGAGCCAGCTCGCGCCCTCGTTGTCGCCCGACGTTCCTTCGAGGGCCACGGCGCGAAACTCCATCGCTTCGCGAGCGTCGTTGACCTTGGCGGGCGAGGTGTTCAGCCGCTCGGCCAGCTCGACGGCGGTAACGTTGCGGCCGAGCTGGCTCTCGAGCTGCGGGCGAAGCCTACGAATCTTGTGGCCTAGACTATGAAGGTGTGCGGGCACGCGAACGGTGCGGCCACGATTGACCAGCGCTCGGGTGATCGCATGCCGAATCCACCAGACGGCGTAGGTCGAAAAACGGGTGAGCCGCTCGGGGTCAAAGCGCTCGACCGCTTTGATGAGGCCGAGGTTGCCCTCTTGGACGCGGTCGGCGAGCGACATCCAGCGGCCCGAGTAGCGATTGGCGATCTTCACGACGAGACGAAGGTTGGCGCACACAAAGCGGTTCCGCGCACGTCGATAGCGACGCGTGGCGCGGGCGACTCTATGCTGCCAATCCGCGCTCGCCTCGGGACCAAGGCCCGCATGCGATAGGGAGTCGATCACACGCTCGGCGACTTGGCCGTCGACATCGAGCCGCTCGAGCTCGGCTGACAATGCCTCGATCGTCGGCTGGCTCTGGTCGGCTGCGGTGATGCGCTGAACACATTCGGCCTCGATCGACGCGGCTTCGAACTGTTCGGCAATGACCTCGGCCAAGCGAGTACGGACCTTGGGCTCGGAGAGCACCGCGCTCCATCGTCGCTGTCTCAACGAGACCAGCTCTCGGAGACTCTCGGCCTCCTCCTCGGCGCTCATCCGCGGCCCGCGTGCGAGCGGTCCCAGGTCGAGCTGCGAGCCATCACGGCTACGGCTCAGACGGGACTCGGACACAGACACGGTTCGGAACGCAGCGGACTTCATCGACTTGGTAACAATGCACAAGCGGTGCCAAGTCCCAGAGGCCGAAATACAGTGTTCCGATGGGCGTTTTCGCGGTTTTTGTGTCGTGGTCGCACAGACTGTGTCACCACCGCACACCTCCAGCGCGCACAGATCACAAGGCCGTTACACCAGCGGGTCGCGACACAGGTCGCTGCACACGGCGAGCATCACACTCCCACCGTACCGAATACGAGGCCCGCGCCCGCCGACGGTGAGGCGCCGCCCTTGTCCACGAGACGGCGCACCTGGGATCGCGGCGGTGTCACGGGTCGTTCACCCTCCGTATCGTCCGCGCTCGCGTTGGGTGCGTCCAAGTGCGTATAGGCTTCGATTCGATGGCCTAGCATGATCTCTCGCAGCGCCCGCAGTGCATCGGTCCGCGTGAAGATGCCGACGAGATTGCCGTCTTCCACGGCGGCGACGCACCCAAAGTGGTGTGCCTCCATGGTCCGCACGACATCCGAGAGTGGTGTGTCGGCCGGGCACCGAAACAGCCCGCGCATCGCCTGCGAGACGAGCACATCGGTGAGCTTCTCGCCCGTGATCGCGTTGGCGAGGCTGAGGTCACCCGCATCGACGATGCCCACCATGAGGTCGTTGCGAACCACCACCAGGTGGCGAATATCGTTCGCCATCATCCGGTCCATGGCGTCAGCAAGCGAGAGGCCCTCATCGACAACGCAAGGGTCAGCCGTCATAAAATCTCGAAGAAGTGGAGTTCGTGTGGGTTTCATGGTGGTGGCCTGACAAAGATCCCTGCAATGTCAACCGCTTGCCAAACCGCTACGGTGGCTGACTCACAGGCACAAAACGATTGCGGGCGCGGCGAACACTGCTAGGCCCACGACGCCACCACCCTGGCCGAGCAAGATATGACTACGCCATCCGCCCAGCAGGAGGTCGACGACTCAGGTCACGGCTTCGGCACTCTGCCCGTCTTCTTAGCGGGGATCAGCACGATCCTCGGCGCCGTCATGTTCCTCCGCTTCGGCTATGCGGTGGGCCATGCCGGACTCATGGGTGCCCTCGCGATCGTGGCAATCGGCCACCTCGTCACGATCCCCACCGCCCTGGCGCTCTCGGAGATCGCGACCAACCGCAAGGTAGAGGGCGGTGGCGAGTACTTCATCATCTCGCGCTCGTTTGGAATCCGCATCGGCTCGGCGATCGGTCTCTCGCTCTATCTATCGCAGGCGATCTCGGTCGCCTTCTACATCATCGCGTTTGCGGAGGCGTTCGCTGGCCTCGCTCCGACCATCGAGTCGTGGCTCGGTCAGCCGTTCGACCCGCGGATGATCTCGTTGCCGACCGCGGCCTTGTTGGCGCTGCTGATGCTGACGAAGGGCGCCGCGCTCGGCGTGAAGACGCTGTATGTCGTCGTCTCGGTGCTGGCCGTCTCACTCGTGCTGTTCTTCTTGGGCAGCCCGACCGGGGCCGCCGATGGTGCTCTTCATTGGAACGACACCGTCTCCAATCCCGACGCATTCTTCATCGTGTTTGCGATCGTGTTCCCCTCCTTCACGGGGATGACGGCCGGGGTGGGCCTGTCGGGTGACCTCAAGGAGCCGCGCAAGTCGATCCCTCGGGGCACCGTCGCCGCGACCGTGATCGGCATGCTCGTCTACGTGGTGATCGCATGGAAGCTCAGCGTATCGGCCACCCCCGACGCGCTGGCCAACGACCAGCTCGTGATGGGGCGGATTGCACTGTGGGCCCCGATCATTCCGATCGGCCTGGCCTGCGCCACGCTGTCGTCGGCGATCGGCTCGTTCCTGGTCGCCCCACGGACCTTGCAAGCCCTCGCGCGGGACGGCTGCTTCCTCCCCGAGGCGCTCAACAGCACGCTCGCCAAGGGCGTGGGCGAGGCCCGCGAGCCCAAGGCCGCGACCGTCGCCACGTCGCTGTTTGCGGTCATCGTGGTCGCGCTCGGCGATGTCGACTTTGTCGCCCGCCTCATCTCCATGTTCTTCATGGTCACCTACGGCGCGCTGTGTGCCATCAGCTTCTTGGAGCACTTCGCCGCCAACCCCGACTATCGCCCCACGTTTCGCACGCGCTGGTACGTCAGCCTGCTGGGCGCGGTGATGTGCAGCGTGATGATGTTCCTGATGGACCCGTACTTCGCCCTGTTGGCGATCGGAGCCATGGTCGGTTTTTACGGCCTCACCCGCTTCACTCGCGCGGGCAAGGGAGATGCATCGATCGTCGCGCTGTTCCTCGGCGTAATGAGCCAGACCACGCGGTGGATTCAGCTTCGATTGCAGCGCGGCACGTGGGCCACAAAAGGCCGGGGTTGGCGACCGAGCGTGGTCGCCCTCAACCCCCGTAGCCTGACCGAAGGCCTGGGCGCGGTCCGGCTGCTGGAGTGGATCTGCGAGCGCCACGGCGTGGGCACGTACATTCAAGTTGTGCGCGGCCGTCTCGACGCACAGACCCACACGCAAGCGTGCAATCTGCAAGAGAAGCTCATCCATATGACGCGGACCAACGCGCCGAGTCTCTATGTCTCGACCATGGTCAGCCCATCGCTGCGCTCCGCGATGGCGCAGGTCCTGCAAATGCCCAGCGTCTCGGGAGGCACCAACAACACGGTGCTGCTCGACTATGGCCCGCGGGTCGAGGACTCGATCCTCGAGGAGCTCGTCGACGACGCGCAGCTCGCCACGGACACCGAGCACAACGTGCTGTTCCTGCGTGGCGACGGCACGCCATTCCAACAGTGCCAGACCCTCGACGTGTGGCTTACCTGGCACGATGAGAAGAACGCCAACCTCATGCTGATGTTGGCCTACATTATCGCGGGCCACACCCACTGGAAGGGCTGCCAGCTCCGGGTCTTCGCCGCGCTTCCGCGGGACGAAGTCGCCGAGTCCCGTCGGAACTTCCGCGACCTTTGCCGCGAGGGACGCATCCCGATCCCCGAGCAGAACATTCGCTTCCTCAGCGCGAACTCGGCTGAGGAATACCAAGCGCTGGTCGCCGAACGCTCCGAGAACGCCGATCTCGTGGTGATGGGGATGCAACCGAAGAGCCTGGCCGAGCAACGCCGTTCTCGACTCGATCGGCATCCCAAGTTGGCCCATGTGTTGTTTGTCTCGGCGCATCAACAACTCGAGATCGAGTAGCGCTCACGAAATGTGACCCTCCCCCCGTGGCTTCGCTTCCATGTAACTAATGAAGCTGCGGCGCATACATGGAGCGTCAACATGCCTACGCGCGAACGTGCGCCTTGCATCGAAGGACCGCCCCAAAGTGGGGCGTTGCGACCCAGACCGTTGATCGGCTCGGTACCCGTTCGAGTTGCGCTTCGTAATGCCGATGCCCAAAATTCTCGGCCCCGACCGAACCGTGTGCGCTTCTATCTCGTACCCGGGGCGGCGTGGTCCACGAACGACGCACGACAGCTAGGCAAAACGAATGAAACTACGAACACACAACTTAGCGACCAAGCGGGCCGCCCTGGGCCTCGGGCTCTGCGGGTTCCTCCTGGTCAACGGCTCCGTCGATGCATCCGACCACAACGATGCTCCCGCAGGCGGCGTGGAAGACCGTCCGGTCGATATTGGCGACCTGTACGCATGGAACACCGCCGACGGGAACCTCGCGATCATCGTGACGTTCTCAGGCTACGCCGCCCCCTCGAACCCACCGCAGTTCGATGCAGATGTTCTGTACGGCATGCACCTAGATCTCGACGGCGACGCGGTTGCCGATGAGAACATCTACGCCCGCTTCGGCCAGGATGCCGAGGGCAACTGGGGCGTTCGCGTGGAGGGCGTACCCGGGGAGAGCAACATCGAGGGCGCGCTCGAGTCGACGATGGTCGGCGAGGGGGGCACCCAGGTCTACGCGGGCGTCCGCGACGACCCGTTCTTCTTCGACCTTGAGGGCTTCGCTGACACGTTGGCGACAGGCACGGTCAGCTTCATGTCCGACCGTGACTTTGCAGCCGCCCAGAACACGGCCGCCGTGGTCGTAGAGATTCCACTGTCGTCGCTCGGCGACCCCAGCTCCATCGGCGTATGGGCCACCACCGCCAGGAAGTAAGGCCGCCAATGAACACCTACTCTAAAACCCTCTTTCTCGGCTGCGCCCTCGGGCTTTCCCTCGCAACCGCGTGCGGCGACGACGACACCTCAGGCAGCGGCTCTACTGCGGATCTGACCAGCGCCGACGACACGGCGGGAGTCGATACCACCGCAGGCGGTGGCGGCTTTGAGTTCGCGGAGGACGATCCCGCCAGCTACTCGCGAGTCGATCGCGTGGGCCTCCCGGCCGTCAACACGGCGCTCATCACCTCCAAGGATGCCTACAACCAGGGTGAGCCGGCCGATGACGCCGACTTCGTGCCTGAGATCAGCGCCAACGTAACCGCGTTGCACGACGCTCTGGACGACGACATTACGGCTCTAGGACTGACGCCTTGTGCCCCAGCCGCCTGCTTGGAGGTCGCGGGACCCATCGCGATCCCCGACATGCTGAAGATCGATCCAGCGGCGCCCGCAGGCTTTCCGAACGGTCGTCAGCTCGAAGATCAGGCGCTCGATATCATATTGGCCGTCCTTTTGCTCGATTTGGCGACCGATGGCCAAGACGCAGGTACGCTAGCCGGGGTACCGCTGAACCCGCCGGAAAACGATGTGCCATTTAGTTCAACGTTCCCGTATCTTGCGGAGCCGCATGGCTGAACCACGCTCAACGATGGCACCCGTAGCCGCGCTCGTCGCTCTGGCGATCGCGACCGTCTCGCCGCTCACCGCATCGGCACAGACCGCTGCGGTCACGAGCGGTGGGCTGCCATCGTTGGCGTCGACGTTCGCGGCGGAGCTGGTCGCAGGCCAGCCCGCCGAGGACACCGCGTCGCAGAGTCCCCGCGATCGCGCCAAGGTGAAGGTACAGCTCGGCACCGAGCTCTACGAAAAAGGTCAGTACGAGGAGGCACTGGCCGCGTTTCAAGATGCCGCCAGCCTGTATGCCTCCCCTGATTTTCAGTTCAACATCGGGCTGTGCCACGAGCGTCTCGGCAACTACACCGCCGCAATAGTCGCGTTTGAGACGTACCTGCGGAACAAGCCCGAGGCATCGGATCGGGTGTCCGTCGAGGGGCGGATCCGCGACATCAAAGAACGCGTGGAACTCGAAAAGCGGGCGACCGCGGTCCCCGTCGAGCCCGAGACCAAACCAGAGCCCAAACCCGAGCCCGAGCCCAAGGTCACGGCGCCCAACAACGGTACCGACGATCAGCCCGAGCCCGACGGCGGCGACGGTCGCGGCCTGGTGATCGCGGGCTCCGTGTTGCTCGGCGTGGGCATACTCGGTGCGGCGGGTGGTGGAGTCGCCTTTGGGGTGCTCGCAAACTCTCCCACCAACAGCGTCGACTCCGTCCTCAACGGCGGCAACCCTCAAGGTCGCACGTTCGCGGAGACACAAGATCTCGCCGAAGAGGCCGACCGTCACCGCACGGGGCAGTACGTGTCCCTCGCCGTCGGTGGCCTCCTTGCGACGGCCGGCCTCGTCACGCTGCTCGTCGGCACAAAACGCCGCCGCCAATCACAGGCACGCGTACGCGTGTCACCGAGCTTGGGCGGAATCACCCTCAGCGGTACCTTCTAGTGGACATGCTTCTCCGAATCCCCGCGGGTCTTCTGGGCCTGGCCTTTGCCTCGGGCTGTCTTGCCGACGAGCTCGATCCACCGCCCTCGGGCGTGTTTGCCTGCGAGAGCATTGAAGAGTGTCCCGAAGGGCAGAGCTGCCTGTTTGGGCTGTGCCAAGAAGGCACTCTGCCCACGTTGGAGATCCGGGCGCCCGAGCCTCGCGCCGTCATCGGCACGATCACCCCCGAGAACCCGGGACCCGCCGAGCTCGTCGTCACCGTGTCGATCGGTGGCCGCGATCTCGAGCTGGTGTCGCGCGGCGAAGAACCCAATGTTGGCGAGGGGGTCGTCGAGGTCTTCGTCGACGACGAGACGGTCCCCCAAGTGACCCTCACCGCGGGGAGTCTGACCGCGGGCGTCCCCGCTGAGCTAACGTTTCCGAACACCCCTGGCGTGCATCGCATCCGCGCGCTCGCGACCTTGGCCGACGGGCGGCGCTACGAAAACACCGACTCTGCCGCCACCAGCGTTGTGTGGGTGAACGACGGCCTTCCGCATGTCGCCGTGGAGCGACCCGCACCCGGTACCGTGTTCGGCGTGGATGACGTGGAGACCGAGGTCGAGATCACCGCGCTCAACTTCGACTTCGTGCAAGCCAAGACGGTTCGCGACCCCGGGAACGTCGGGCACGCCCACGTGCACTACGACGAGCTGTTTCCCGCGTGTGTCGGCGATCCAGGCTGCGACAACGGCTATATCGGCATCATCAGCCCAACCACGGGCGGATCGTTCGCCAGCGCCGCCGTCACCGTCGTGCTCCCCGCCTCGGGCGAGGGGTTTTTCAACTTCACAGCTGTATTGCGCCACACCGACCACGTCTTGTTTGCGGGCGATGATGGCAACGTGCTGCCGGTCTTCGACAACATCATGATCGAGCGTGACGCCTCCGTGCAGAGTTCTGCGCAAGCCCAAGACGGAGACGAAGGATGAGCTCGGCGCAGTCGCCCAACGACGAAGGCGTGCCGAACGGCACGATCGTCGGGGTGGCCGCTCCGCCGCAGGCGCCCACAAAGCTTCAGCCGGACCGGCTGCCCATCGGCACCGAGTTGCTCGGTCGCTATCGCGTCCTCGAGCGCCTGGGCGAGGGGGGCATGGCCACCGTCTATCGTGGCGTGCACACCACGATTCAAAAGGCGGTGGCGCTCAAGGTCTTGCGCGACGAGTACGCCGCGCGCCCCGATCCCGTCGCCCGCTTCCTCCAAGAGGCCCGCGCCGCCTCGAAGATCCGCCAGCCCAACGTGGTGGAGATCTCCGACTTTGGCGAGACCGAAGATGGCCTCGTCTTCTGCGTCATGGAGTTCCTCGATGGTGAGGACCTTGCGGAGACCAGCGTGCGCGAGGGTGCCCTGCCCTGGCCTCGGGTGTGTCGCATGGCTTTGCAGATCTGCGCCGCCCTACAAGCGGCCCACGACGCAGGCATCGTCCACCGCGACCTCAAGCCCGAGAACTGTTTTCGGATCAAGCAAGGCCGCGAGCACGACTTCATCAAGGTCCTCGACTTCGGCATCGCCCACGTCGTGCGTGGTCCCGACGACGAGGACATTCCCGGCCGACGACCCCGCACGGCCATGGGCCTCATCGCGGGCACCCCGTCGTATATGTCGCCCGAGCAGGCTCGCGGCGCCAAGATCGACGCGCGCACCGACATCTATGCCCTTGGGGCCATGCTCTTTGAGCTGCTGACCGCGCGCGTCCCTTTCGAGGCCGACAGCGCGGCCGAGATCTTGGCGATGCAGCTCCACTCGCCGATCCCCGATCCGCAGCAGCTCGTCCCCGACATTCCCGATCGTCTCGCCGCCCTCGTCATGCGGTCGCTCGCCAAGGACCGCGAGGAACGATTCGCGGACATGGCCGCCGTCGCCGTCGAGCTCGAGTCGCTCTGCACCGAGCTCATCTCGGTGCACGACGACCCGAGCACCCAGATCCATATCGGTGGCCTCTCGGGCACCTTGCGCCCCACCCCGCGTCCGCGCCTGTCGGACTCCGTGGCGGAGGCCGACGCCATCGCGGCCGCAGAGATGCACGCCGAGACCGACGTTGAGGATCTGGCGAGCCCGCCCGTCGCGGTCGTACCGCAACCGCGTCGCGGTTGGCTGCCATGGGCCATCGTTGGAGCGCTAGTCATTGGCTTCGGTGCCTTCTGGCTCGGAGGCGGCACAGGTGATGATGCCGCCGAGGCAAGCAAGGGCGCCGCCGCCGAGATTGCCAGCACCACGCCGCCTGCCGCCGTGGGGACACCGCCCAAGCCCAATCCGATGGAGAACAGCGCGGCCGTGCTTGGCCCCGATGCGGACCGGGTGACCGAGGCAAGCGACTCGAGCGGTGGCACGGAGCCCGGAACCGAAAGCGGTACCGAGAGCAGCGCCGAGGTCGAAGCCGTCGACCCGACGGTAGCGATTCGCTTCGACACCAACGTTGTCGCCAGCGTCTACGACGATGCGGGGACGCTGCTGGGGAAGACGAGCGACGCCGACGGAGTGATCGTGCCGCAGTCGGACGACGCGATGACGCTCGTCCTGCGACGCAGTGGCTATCGCAGCGAGCGGGTGACGATTACGCCGAGCATTCCCTCGGCCGTGAAGGCGAAGCTCCGACGCGAACGGAAGCGGCCTTCGGGGACGACGCCCAAGGGTGATGAGCCTGCGTCGTCGCAGGGTGACGATGGGAACGCGGGGAATAAGATCAGCGAGATGAAGAACCCGTTCGACGACGGGTGACAAAAAACCGGCCCCACCACGGTCGTGATGGGGCCGGCTTCGGTACGCGCGGCAGGAGTCGAACCTGCGACTTTCGGCTTCGGAAGCCGACGCTCTATCCAGCTGAGCTACGCACGCATCTGGTGTTTGAAGGCCGCAACCTTTACCCAACCGCCGCCTTGACCGCAAGGCCTGCGACCGGACTTGCGCTCACGGCGCCACCAGAGAACCTCCGCCAGAGGGTGCTCACCCGCCGTTCCTCCACATCGCGCCCCTCCTCGCCCGCGACCGCCTAGGTGGCGCCCGCCGAACCCGCAGCCCGGCCGCTGGTCGCTCGCGGCCGCGTTGCTACACTTGGGTCATGGCCCCCATCCTCGCCATCGCTGGCCTCACGGAGTTTCTCGCCGGGCTCCCCGACCTCGACCGACTGCGCGAGCTTCTCAAGCGGCTTCAGGAGATCCTCGCCATGGGCGGCGTGGCCCTGGCCCTGGCCGCGAGCTTCATCTTCCTGCTGGCGTGGGTGCTCTCGCATCTGCGACGCCCGTCCGCCAAGGGGAGCTCGCATCCCATCATCTCGACCGCCGCCCTCGGGCTCGCGTACATCCCCGTGGTCCTCACGGCTGTCGCCGCGCTCGGTGCTCTGGTCCCCACGCTCGCGCCGTTCGTGCTCAAGAGCTTCGCGCTCGCGGTCGTGTTGGCGGGCTTCGCCTGGTTTGTGGCCGTCGCCGCGATCGTCGTCGGTGGCGACAAGGGCAACCTCTCCCGCGCACGTCGAGCGCTGCTCGTCGCGGGCACGCCTTGGTACTGCCTGGCCGTGTACCTCAGCACGTTCCTATAAGCAGCAACGATCGAACACGGGCCCACAAGGCGCCGCGGCTACCTGCCGGGCGCCTTGTTTCGTTTCGAATCGATGGGCTTTCGAGGCGTGGGCGGCTCGACCTAACGGGGAGACCCAATGACCTATCGCCCGACGAGGCGTGGCCGTTGTCAGCCTATCGCCGAAAGGCGGAACGTCGCTAGTTGCAGGGTGCCTTCATGTCCGAGGCCGAAACCCAGACCCCATCTTCCGACTCGGGAAAGAGTGTGTAGATGCAGTCGACGGTCGGGGCAGCGGGCCCACCGACAACTGCGTCTTCGACGGACCACCCGAGCACATCGCTCCGCAGCTCTCCAGTGGTGAGGTTCCAGTCCAGCGGCCCGCTGACGCCTTCGATATTGACCGACTCTCCTGCCGTAAGAGCAGCAAGCCCGTCGCTCCCCTCGGGCGGCGGGATCGTCATCACAATTCCCTCGGGATCGACCAACCTCGCCATACCACTGGCAATCGCGGGCCCCGACAACCCCTCGTCGGAGGTCACGGTCATCATCGATAGGAACGTCGCAAACGCGGCGTCATAGGCATACAAGGAGGTCACCAAAGCGTCTTCCGCGTTGAAGCGGATCTGATAGCGAATGTTGAACGCCGTGTAGTTTTCCGGGCTCGGGACCATGGGCGAGGTGCCGCGTAGGCGGGTCTGCAGCAGCAACGCCAACGGAGCCAGCGATGGGCTCGCGGCGGCCGACTCGACGATGTCGCCCATATGTGGCACGGCGCCATCGGTGACGGTAAACAGGGGCAACGGAGCGTAGGAATATAGCTGGGCCCATATGCCGAGGTACGAGAGGACCAGCGTCTGCGCTTCCCCGGTCCCGACCACAAGCACGTGGGTGTAGTGATCGTCGGCCGAGTCGTAGTCCATCTCCGAGGTTGCGATGCCGGGCTGCGAGAGTGCGAGCCCAAGAACTTCTCCGTACGCGGCGAGCAAGTCCTCTTGCGTCGCAAAGGTCCCAGGATCGGGGTAGCTGCTGAAGAACACCTCGGAGGGGGCGAGCCCGCTGACGAGCTCGGTCGCGATGAGCTCGAGCAGCTCGTCTCCATAAGCATCGTCCTTGCTGAGCACCAACAGGCGGGCGGGCGGGGGCGAGAGGTCTTCGGTGAAGCGGTCGATGAGCGCATGGCCCTGAAAGAGATTGCTCGTCACGACGTGCCAGACGAGATCGTTGTCGGCCAGCGTGGGCACAACAGGAGGACGAGCGAGCGGGCTCATCAAGAACGTGTCGGTCGGAACGGCGACCTCTGCCACGACGCGCTCCACCGTTTCGGCGAGCGCGGGACCCACGATGGCATGCGCACCAACAGTCTCGACGAGGTGCTCTGCAGCGGCGACCGCCGCATCGCTACCCGCGGCCGAGTCGCAGCCCACCCAGGCGATCTTCTGTCCCGCGTGCAACGAAGCGACCGAGTTGAAGTCCTCCACCGCGAGCTGCACCCCGTTTTCGTTCGGCTGCATCAAAGGTCCCCACGGGCGACCCGTGGGGAAGATCGATCCCACGAACTCCACGTTGTCTCGATCGCCACTCTCGGGCCAAACGACGATGTCGCACTCGGTCGAGCGCAGGTCCACACACTCTCCCGTCGGCTCATCGCAGCGCTCGGTGAGAGCACACTGAGAGTTCACAGCGCACAGGGGAGTCCCCTCGGTGGAATCGCTCGTTGTTGTTGTCGTCGTCGTTGCCGTGGTCGTTGTGGTGGTCGCCACGGGCCCCGAGCCCGTCGAGTCGACCATGCCACTGTCGTCGATGGGGCTGGTCGTCGACTGCCCCGCACAGTCATCTCCCTCTGCGCAGGCGGGCTCCCGATCGACGCACGACGTAAGCGAGACAACGACGAGCAGCGACATCTTGGAGGTGTGTGTGTTGTTCATCGTGGCGCCCGACCCGAATAGCTCCACTGTAACCCTGCGAACTACGAGCGGCTCACGCTGTCCCGCATCGGGACCCGACTCCGCGCACTGAACAACGGTTGCTGCCGCAGCGCTCGTCGTGCAAGACGCTCGCGGTCGGCAGACCCCACGTCGGGGAGCAAGGCACGAGCGAGGCGTGGGACTGAAGCGATGCGGTCGGGCGTGAGAGGATGGAGGCCTCGCATTCGCATGGCACCATCGTCCATCCCTCATCCGACCGTCGCGGCCATCATTGGCCTCGCCCTGTGCTTGAGCTGCAAGGGCGCCACCTCGGAGGCGCGCAAGCAGACGGCAGAGCCCCGTCCCACGGTCGCAGCTCCGCGCACGGGCAATCGCGAGACTCCCACCACGACGACGGCTACACCCGTGCGCACGTGCGAGGGCACGGGACTCAGCCGCTTCCCCTGCGATCACGAACGCATCTGCGCCACGATCAACACGACCGACGACCTCGTTACGCTGCCCGAGTTTCTGTGCATCGCACAGACGGCCTCAAGCCCCGAAGGTTCGCTACGGGTGGGCGACATCCTCCGCGTGCTGCCCGTGGCGTTTCGCAAGGGCTTCACGCTCAAGCACGGCACGAAAGAAAAAGGGCTTCGCGGACACCCGCAGGAGCTGATGGCCGAGGTCGTCAGCGATGCCCTCGCGCAAAACAGCCAGAGTGCCGACCTCGACTTCCCACGGGTGATCATGTGGGACGACACCTCGGGTTTTACGATCTCGTACAACGGCGGACTGAGGGCATCCGACGGCACAACCCGCGCACAGACAGGTGCGTCTCGGCTCGACCTGATGGGCTGGGACGCCGAAACCAAGGCCTTTGCGTTGTGGGCGGTGGACCTTCCGATCGAACCTCAAGAGGACAAGGGCCCGTGGAACATTGCGCCCTACCAGCCACAAGAAGAGGACGACAACTGCGCAAGCTGTCATGGACCTCGCTCACGCCCGATCTGGCCGATGTATCCCGATTGGCCCGGGTTCTACGGCTCGGACAACGACGAACTCAGCGGTCCCTCGGGTCATCAGATGGCGGAGCGTGAGTTCCTGAAGTACTTCCGCGAGTGCGTGGCTCCGGGCCTGGCCCCATCGACGGGCCACGACGGAAGCCCTGACTGCGACAGCCCTCGCAAAGCCGCGGCCAAGCGCCTCGGTACCCACGGCCCGAACGACCTCATCGACCAACGGCGGCGCTACGACACGCTATTTTCCGCGGACGTCGAGCGCTACTTCTCGGCGCGCTTTGACTCGATCGATGCCGCCGCGGTCCGCGACTATATCGAGGGGCTCGACGACAAATACAGCGCCCGACTCGTCGCGAAGATTCGAACGCCGCAGGCTGTGGCGGCCGTACGCGGAGACGCTAGCGCGCTGCGTACGTGGCTGGGGATGGAGCTACACCCTACGTGGCCGTATCGACCCAACCGCAACGAACAGAGCACCGAGCCCAGCCGCGCGTTCTTTCACCGCCCCAATCTGCGCCTCGGCGTGCTCTACAACCGCCTCACAGCGCTGTCGGTGTTCGAGGCGATTCGGGCCGACCCCGTCTACCAACAGTTCGACACGCTCGTCGCGTTTTCTTGGATGGACTGCGGGGGCCTCAACCGCACGCCCTCGGGCCCCGCCGCCCTCGCGCGCTTCTCCGAGGCCGTGCTCGGCAGACTACAAGAGCGCGACGTATCGCTCGGCGACACGAAGTCTGCGACCTACCGCGTCCCCTACCCCGCGCTGCTGGCTGCCCTCGACCTGCGGGTGCGAGACATCGACATCCGCTACTCGTACGGCAACCGCCGCTTCGATCGGTTCGACAACAGCTGGTCCACGCCGAAGCCGATCACAAACGTGATGAAGCTCGGCTACCTGCGCTACGAAGGCGGCTCGGACTACAGCCGCGCCAACGGTGCGAAGCTCTACTGGAACAGCTACTTCGACGGCAGCGCAACGACCGACGAGCTGCTGGTGGCGCTGATGCTCCGCGACATCGCGACTCGCCGCCCCGAGTACACGGCGCTGTTCGAGCCCCAGACGCTGACGGCAAAGTACGAGCGGTTAGTGTCTCGGCAAGTGCTCGATGCTCCCTTCTTCGAACGCATGGATGGCTTTTCAGGATGGTTCCCGCTCCCGTTTCCCAAGCGCCTCGAGCCGGTCCACCATCGCCAGTCGTTCATGCGCAAGCAGGGCGGAGCCACCGTGTTCCACGACCAATACCGGGCTGTATGCGCGCAGCTCGGCCGCGATCTTGGCTGAACCCCCGACGAACCGAGGCGGGGATTTTTTAGTTCGCGGGCGCGCCGAGCCGGGCCAGCACATCGGTGGCGGGCGGATACCCAGGCGAGAGCGCGAGAGCTCGGCGCGCGGACGTCTCTGCGGCCGCGACCTTCCCCGCCTTCTCCTCGATCTCCGCGCGCGTCGACCACAGATGCGGGTCTTTCGGATCGATCCGAATCGCCTGCTCGATATGCTCCTGCGCCAGGTCGAGCTGCGGCGGCTCGCGCTCCAAGGCCACACGAGCACGCAGGTATGCCTCATAGGCCGAGGGCGGCGGCGGGTTGGAGCTGACGACCTGACCATCGACCTCATGCAGTGTTCGGTGGCTCTGCCCCTGCCAACAGCCACCCATCACCAGCACGGCAACGAAGAACATGGTGACTCGGGCCACCGAATGGCGAGCACAACGCAACGCGTCGCGCGTCTGGGCTGTCCCACCGATGTTCCCGTCGCTCGTCACAGCGGAATGTTGCCGTGCTTGCGACGCGGATTGTCCTGTCGCTTGTTCTTCAGCATTCGCAGGCTGTCGGCGATGCGTTGCCGCGTCTGCTCGGGGCGGATGACCTCGTCGATGAACCCAAGCTCCGCCGCCTTGTACGGGCTGGCGAAGAGCTTGCGGTACTCCGCGGCAAGCTCGGCGGCCCTCTCGGCGGAATCCTCGGCCTTGGCCAGCTCGCGACGGAAGATGATGTTCACCGCACCATCGGCCCCCATCACGGCGATCTCCGCGGTCGGATACGCCAGGTTGATGTCGCCGCGGATGTGCTTGCTCGACATCACGTCGTACGCACCGCCGTAGGCCTTGCGGGTCACCAGCGTCACCTTGGGCACGGTGGCCTCGGTGTAGGCGAAAAGGAGCTTGGCGCCATGCCGAATGATGCCGCCGAACTCCTGCTCGGTGCCGGGCAAGAACCCAGGCACATCCACGAGCGAGACGATCGGAATATTGAAGGCGTCGCACATCCGCACAAAGCGGGCGGCCTTTACCGAGGCGTCGATATCCAAGCAGCCCGCGAGGATGAGCGGTTGGTTGGCGACCACGCCCACGCTCTGACCATCGACACGAATAAAGCCGACGACCATGTTGCGGGCAAAGTGCTCGTGAACCTCGAAGAAGCGCTTCTCGTCCGCGATCGCGGTGATGATCTTGCGGATGTCGTACGGCTTGCTGGGGTCGGCCGGGACGGTGTCGACAAGCTCGGGGCACGCACGCGCAGGGTCATCCCCCGTGTTGATCGGAGGCGCCTGGCCGAGGTTGTTCGCGGGGAGGTACGAGAGCAGCTCGCGCGACAGAGCAAGGGCGGCGGCCTCGTTGCCACAGCGAAAGTGTGCGACGCCGCTCTTTTCGTTGTGGGCCCGGGCGCCGCCGAGCTCCTCTTTGGTGACCTCCTCGTGCGTCACCGTCTTGATGACCTCGGGGCCCGTGATGAACATGTAGCTCGTCTCATCGACCATCACGATGAAGTCGGTGAGCGCGGGCGAGTACACGGCACCGCCCGCACAGGGGCCGAGGATCACCGAGATCTGCGGGACGACACCTGAGGCGAGCACGTTGCGTTTGAAGATCTCGGCGTAGCCGGCCAGGCTCTCGACGCCCTCTTGAATCCGCGCTCCACCGCTGTCGTTGAGGCCGATGACGGGCGCACCGACCTCGGTGGCCAAGTCCATGACCTTGCAGATCTTGCGGGCGTGCGCCATGCCGAGGCTGCCGCCGAACACGGCCGGCTGCTGAGCGTAGACAAACACCTGGCGACCATCGATGGTGCCGTAGCCCGTGACCACGCCGTCGCCGTACGGGCGATTGGCCTCCATGCCGAAGTCGCTACACCCGTGGGTGACAAAGCGGTCGAGCTCTACGAACGACCCCGCGTCGACGAGCATCTCGATGCGCTCGTGTGCGGTCTGTCGTCCACGCGCATGCACGCGCTCCACGGACGCGGCCGCGCGCTTGCGCGCCGCCTCCAAGCCTTCGTCCCCGAGCTCGGCCGTATGCGGCGAAGCGTTGAGGTCGGCAAGTTCTTCTCTGAGATCGAGCTGCGCGCGGGCGTCACGGTCGGCCATGGCGGCGCAAGAGTAGCCGCGCACGGTTTTCCGATCGAGCGCCCCGACGCACGCCGACGCACGCCGCGATGGGGGGTCTGTCGCGACGCCTAGATCGCGCCTTTGGTGGACGGCAGCAGGCCCTCCATGGCGGGATCGGGCGCACAGGCCATGCGCAGCGCCCGGGCAAAGCCCTTGAACGCGGACTCCACCACGTGATGGGCGTTGCCTCCCGCGCGCAGATGGAGGTGCAAGTTCATGCGCGCCTGCACCACGAGGGCCTGAAAAAACTCTTTGACGAGGTCGCAGTCGAATCGCCCGAGCCAGCGGCCATCGATCGCGGGCAGGTCGTAGACGAGGTACGGCCGCCCCCCAAGGTCGAGAGCGCAATCGACGAGGGTCTCATCCATCGCCAACGAAAAATGACCGTAGCGAACGATCCCACGACGCTCACCGAGGGCCTTGTCGAGCGCCATGCCGAGGGTAAGCCCGACATCTTCCACGGTGTGGTGGTCATCGATCTCGGTGTCGCCCTCGGCGTGTACCCGCAGCGCCATCGCGCCGTGCTTGGCCAGCGCTTCGAGCATATGCGTGAGAAACGGAACCGGGGTGACGATGTTGGAGGGCTGCGGCGCATCACCAGGCACGGTGAGCTCCACCGTGATGTTGGTTTCTTTGGTGCGCCGCTCCACGAGAGCGTGGCGGGGTGGGTCTATCCGTGGGGCCATCAGCGGCGCCCTCCGAGCAGCCCAGGCGAGCCCGGGTGCGCTTCGATCTCGGCCAGCAACCGCCGCAGCGGCACCGCCTGCTCGAGAGTGAGGCCCAGTCGCACGTCGACCCATGCGCCACGAAGCTCACCTTGCTCGAGCTTGCGACGGGCCGATCGGAGATAGATCCGGGCAAAGGAATTATGCACTTGCCGCTCTTCGGCGGTGAGCCGACGCGCGCGCGCCGTCTCGGAGAGTCGCGCTTCACCACGCACGAGGCCCGCGTCGTAGAGCACGCGTAGCTCGGGGTCGAGCAGCACGTTGTACGACTCGGTCATCCGCTTGAAGACCGCGTAGACCGCCTTGCGCAGGCTCTCGCCGCCCCGATAGACGAACTGGTCGGGATGAAAACGCTGCGCGCGAGAATAGAAGCCATCGCGCACCGCCACGTAGTCGCAGCCAGGGCGGAGGCCCAAGAACTCGTAATACGACAGGCCGTCGAGCCCCTCGTACAGGCGCATGATCTCCGCGAGCAGCTCGTCGCCGGCCATCGCCTCACCCTACCCGGATCTGGGGGCCATGTCGCCGCCCGGGGTGGGCCCATCGACCCGGCTTATCATCTCGGCCACCTCGGCCTCGGAGAGTCCACCGAGCACCCGCATCGTCGCGACCTGCTCCTGCCCCGTATCGCGGTCGCGCGCCCGCACTTCAAGCAGGCCGTCGGTGTTGATCTCAAACGTCACCGCAATGGTGACCTCGCCGCGTGATGCATCGCGAAGCCCCGAGAGCACGAGCTCACCGAGCTTGAGATTGTGCTCGAACTCTTCTTTTTCGCCCTGACAGACCTGGATCCGCACGAATCGCTGGTTGTCTCGGGTGGTCGTGAACAAGCGGGTCTGCTCGACGGGGATCGGGCTGTTGCGCTCGATGATCACATCGACATAGCCGCCGACCGTTCGCACGCCGAGGCTGCGCGGGGTGACATCGAGGAGCACGGCCGAGGCCGAGGCCGCCGCGGGGGTCGAGACACCTCCCGCGGCCATCGGCACGAGCGAGCCCATCAGCGCTGCGCCCTGAATGGCGGCACCCACCGCGACAACGCTCATCGGGTTGATCGATGTCTGCGGCGGCTTGCCGAACACCTGCTGCACCACCTCGCGCACGAGGGGCAGCCGCGTCGTGCCGCCGACGAGCACGATCTCATCGATCTGGTGGGCGGCGAGTCCTGCGGTGCGCAGCGCGTCCTCGCAGACGGGGACCGTGCGCCGAATGATGGACTCCACCTGGCGCCGCGTGCTGGAGTCGGAGAGCGAAAACTCGAGCGTCCCGCCGCGACCGGGCAAGACCTGCTCGAGGTGAACCATGGCCCGGTCTTGCTCGGAGAGCTGAATCTTGACCTGCTCCGCGACCGCCCGTAGGCGCTCCATCGCCACGGCGGTGTCGGCCAGCTCGCCACCCTGCTGCTTGCGAAACGCCTCGAGCATCATCTCGAGGATCGCCTCGTCGATGTCATCGCCGCCGAGGAACATCTCGCCCGCCGTCGCCAGAACCTCAAAGACGTTGCGGGTGATCTGGAGAATCGTGACGTCGAAAGTGCCGCCACCAAAGTCGTAGACCGCGATCCGACGATCGGTGTCCTCGATGTAGCCGTAGGCCAGCGCCGCCGCGGTCGGCTCGTTGATCACCCGAATGACATCGAGCCCAGCCAGCCGCGCGGCGATCCGTGTCGCGCTGCGCTGTGAGTCGGTGAAGTTCGCGGGGACGGCGATGACCGCCTTGCTCACCCCCTGGGTGAGCGCCTCTTCGGCCATCTCGCGCAAGTACGTGAGGATGTACGCGGAAATCTCAACGATGCTGTGCAGGCGCGAGCCAAGCTCGACGACCACCGACTCGTTGTTGCCCTCGCGAATCTCGTAGGGCACGGTCCGACACATCCGCTGGACCTCGGGCGACGAGAACCGACGGCCGATGAGGCGCTTGGCGCTGTAGACGACCTGCGATGGATCGATAGAGCGCCGTCGCTTCGCCCGATTGCCGACCACGATCGAACCATCGGGCAACGCCGCAACTACGGATGGAACGATTCGGTCCTCACCGCGCCGCACCACGGACGCCCGACCCTCGCGCACGATGGCGCAGGCGGAGTTTGTGGTGCCTAGATCGATGCCCAGGACCAGCTCGGATTGCGGGGGCATTGGGGCGAGTCTATCCGATCGCGCCTACACCGCGAAAAACCGTCCGATTCGGGGCCGACCTCCCGCCGACCCCCCAGCGCGACGCGGACATCCGGCCCGCAGACTGGTGGACGAACGCGCAGGTCGACGCGCGGAAATGGGGCAGATCCGCGCGCAGCGATGGCCCACGGCACACCCTCAGATCGGCGACTCGGGCACGAACACAATGTCCCCGGGCAACAGCGGCAAGTCCGCTTTGTTGTCTTCGAGGATCTCGCGAGCGTCGATCACATAGGTCTCCCGCCCCTGCGCCGTCTCGCGCGTGAGCTGCACCTTCCGCGTCTGCGCCAGCGGGTTGAAGCCGCCCGCGAGGGAAATCGCCTGCACGAGCGTGAGTCGCTCCTTGAACGGGAAGGACCCGGGCTCGTTGACCTGACCGAGCACGCTGACCTCGCGATTCTGACGCTCGAGGACCCGGACGGAGACCTGCGGCTGCCGAAGCCAACCGTCGGCGAGCGACGCCTCGATGGCCTGGCCGATCTCGCCGCGGGTCCGCCCCGCAACCTCGACCGAGCCGATCCAGGGAAAACGGATCTGGCCGTCTTCGCCCACCTCGTACTCGCCCGTCAGCTCGTCTTGGTCGGTGACCCGAATCTGGAGGACATCGCCCGCGCCAAGCTGCTGAGGGCTCGCGCTCACGACCGAGGGCGGCACCGTGGGTGCCGCCTGGGGCCCACACGCCACGGTGAGCACCACGAGCAGAGCACAGAGGCGCGACCACAAACCCATGAGCATCGCGTCGAAGACCCTCTAGAAGCGGACAGCGCCCAGCGCCATCACCACGTGTCGCACGAATCCCGATTGATCGATCGCGCCGTTTTCAAACTGAGTGAAGAAGTCGCTGCGGTCGACGGCAAGGTCGTACTGAACGGCAACCGAGAAGATCTTGCGCAGCGGCTGCTCGACCTTGAGATTGAGATTGAAGACCGTGTCGCGCCGCTGGAACTTGTCCGAGTCGGTACCGCCGTAGCTCGCGACCGTGGTCGTCTCGACACCCGGGACGGGCAAGCCCGAGTAGCGACGGCCGGCCACCCACAGGCCTGCGGTGCCGATCATGCGCCACTTGAACTCCCATCGAAACTGGAAGCGCGCGCCGACGTCGACGTAGAAGTTGCCGAACAGCGAGTCTTGAAAGCTGCGGAACACCGCGCCGTGGATCATCGCGCGGGGGTTCGGGAAGTACGAGACGGCGAGCTCGCCGATGAACGACTTGAAATCGACCCCGTTGACGTCCTTGCGGTAGAAGCCGAGCCCGTAGCCCGCGAGCGCATCGAGGGTCACCTTCTTGAGGACCTGCCCGCGATAGCCAGCCGTGATTCGGTGGGCGAAGTTGTCTTCGTTCCGACCGTCGATCGCGTTGACGCAGCAGCTCAGGTAGTAGGTCCAGTCCATCCCATAGTTGAAGACGATGGAACTCTTCGGCAAGAACCGCCACTTGAGCTCGGTGACGAAGCCGTTGACGGTGCGGTTGCCCTTGGGCAAGTCCTCGCTGCCCACGCGGTTCTCGAACACCAGCACCTGGTTGCGAAGTCCGGTCAAGATGCTGAAGCGACCACCACCCGGGCGCCCAATAAAGGTGAGCTGCGCGCGGTGATCGATGCGGTTGAAGTTGAAGCCGGGCTGCGCCTCGAAGTTGCTCGGCTGCGCGTAGCGGAAGAAGTCCTCGTCGAAGTTGATCGAGAACCGCCGCCCGGGCAGGAACGCGGCACGAAGCTGAAGGCCGCCGCTGATGCGGCTCTGCCCCAAGACGTTGGGGTTGCGCGGCGCGATGTACTGCCGAAACCCGGCGATCGCCCCGAGGTAGTAGTCGACGACCCGAGCCGTTCGCTCGGGCGGGCTCATCAGGAGGCCGTCTCGAAACTTGCGGTTGCCGATGCCGAGCCACCCGACGGGCATGATGAAGGAGGACGCGGCCGGGCCTACGTCGTCATCACGAACCTCGCCGCTGTCGGTCGAGAACACGTTGGTGTCGACGCCCGTGACCAGGGCGAAGCCCGGGTGGAAGGTCGACCGCTGACCGGCCTTGATGCCCGGACCATCCTCCGCACGCGGGATGTTGATCTCCGGGCCGGCCATCGCCGCGCTCGGCCACCACGAGGCCACCAGCAACACGCACAGCGCGAGCAGGTGGATCGCGACGCGGCGGCGGCAGACCGTGGGCGCCGTGGCGCCATGCGATGAACGTGCTCTCAAAACGAACTCTCTGCGCGCCCCCCGCGGCTTGGAGTGCGCCACGCGCAGCCTAGCCGAAACCTGGCCTCGGGGCACGATGATCATCGAGGTGAAACCCACCTACTCCGCGACGGACGCACGTTCACAGCGACGATCACTCCCGAGCTGGGCTGTAGTTGACCGATTGATTCGAGATGGTCGGCCAGCGTGACGCATCGCGCAACAAACTGCGGAACCCAGGCCCTCGGGCATCGCCCCAGGACCGTCCGCGTGTGCGGTCGGACACCAACGGGCTACATGCTCGGGCTGCCCACAACGGGCGGAACGGTGTCGTCAACGGGGGGTGGCAGGGGCGGTGGCTTTCCACCACCCACTCCGCCGCCCACGGTTGGATCCTCGATGGGAATCGCCTGAGGCGTGTCCACCTCGTTGCGGGTCTCATCGTCGGATTCTTCGGGACTCTTGTCGCCCATGCACTCGCGGGCTTGCTCCACGAGGCCACCGAGCCGCTCGGAGGCGGCGACGAGCTTTTCGGTGGCAAAGCTGCGGGCCTCGGCCGTCGAGCCCTCGTCGCGGATCACCAGGAGCTCGCCCGTGGCCAGCTCCATGACCCCTTGGGCGCGCTCCTGCTTGTCGAGGACACATGCAGCCCGCACGAGATCGGAGTCTCGCTTGGCCTCGGAGGCCAGATCCCCAAGCGAGGCCATCTCCTCTTCCATGTCGCGCCGCACGCTCGCGGCGGAGATCGTCGCGGTGGCCTTGGGCTTTGCCTCGGTCGGGCCCGCCTCATCCGCGGCCCCCGTCGGTTCGGTCGGGGCCGCCTCAGGGCCTTCGGCGGCAGGGCCCGCGTTGGCTCCCGCAGACCCGCCTAGGACAAGCCACGCACCAAAGAACCCCGCACCAATTCGCGAAAACGTCATCGTTACCCACCCGAAAATACCACGGTGAAATTCACTTCGCCGCTGTCTTCCTGCGTGCCGAAGCGCCAGCCCCGAATCTTGGCCTGAGTACAGGCTTTGACCTTGGGGTCCCCAACGGTGTCCTCTTCGATCACCACCGAGGTCACGCTTCCCATCTTGCTGATGGAAATCGTGTAGCTCATCTTGCCCGCGAGGTCCGGGCGTGTGCGCAGCACGGCGTTGTAGCAGTACTGGAGCGCGGAGGTCCGACGGGCGATCTGCGCTTTGACGCCCTTGGCGTCGACATCACCGAAGACGTTCGTCTTCGTGGTCTTGGCGCGCCCCTTCACCTTGCGCTCGCGCTTCTCCACTTTGTTGTCGAGAGCGGGACCTTCGCCGAGGTCGAAGCCCTCGGTACCCGCCATCGAGCCGCCCAGCGAGATGCCCTCGCCACCCGGCACAAACGGCGTGATCGCCCCGCCGTCGGCCAGCATCGTGGTCGTCATTCCCTGGGCGAACAGCTCGCCGAGATCGTTCTCGGTGCCTTCGATGACATCGAGCACGGTGCCTTCACCAGGACCGCCGTAGGTCCCGAGCACGCGAGCAATACCCACGTTGCGCGCCTGCTTCACAGCGGCGGCGGAGTACTTCTCGGGCTTCTTGTCGAGCTTCTTGGGCTCGGGCTTCGGCTTGTCCTCGATCTCTTTTTCTTTTTCCTCGTCCTCCTCGGCGAGCGCGTCTTCCTCTTCCTCGGCGTCGGTGACCTCTTCCTCTTCTTTTTCTTCTACGAGGTCCATCGCCCGAACAAAGCGCTCGTCGATGTCATCGACACTGAAGCTGCTGTCGTACTCCGCCGTCGCGGCCCACGTGAAGTAGGAGCCGAGGCCAAGCGCCGAGGCGGCGAGCGTGCTCAGCTCGCGCCTCCCGATGAGCTGCTCGACCCGCGGCTTGAACTGCACGGGGAACGGCAGGCGCGGCGGCAGCTTCTTGGGCGCCGCAAACTGGAAGATGAGCGTGCTGTCTCCGAGGAGCAGCTTGCCTTTGGCTCGCGCGTTGAGCTTGATCCGAAGCTTGTCGCCCTGGCCGAAGCGCTTGCGCAGGCCGCCGATGGTGAACGCCTTGCGCCCCATCGAGACCTTGCCGCGAGCATTGGGCGGCACGTCCAAGAAGAACGCGCCCTGGCGGTAGTCGAACAGGCCGTGGTGAATCGGCGCCTTGCTGCCAAACAGCACCACATCGCTGCGGTAGTCACTGCCAACGCTCACCGACTCGGCCTCATGCTGGTGGATCTCGTCGCACACCAGATCGTCGACGATCACGGCTACGCGGAGCACCTTCGGTTCGCGGGGCGTGGGCTTAGGCATTAGCTTTGAATGTTTTAGCAGCTACAACAAACTACTGCTACGTAGACCGCCCGGAGCATACCGTTGGTTGCGGTCCCGGCCAAACGGCGCGGGGCGAAACCATAGAACCATCACGTACGACCAAGCTTTCGGTTTCCTGGCGCACCATTAAGTAAATGGCCAACCCGATCGGAATCCGTCACTGCTCCTGAAGATCGGCGGCGCAGCAAACGCAGAAGCGGCCGGACCCGCTTTCGCAGATCCGACCGTCGACGTACCCAAACGTTACTTCGGGTTGCGACCTTCGTTCAGGCCGCCCGGCTCGTTGAGAACCTCAGCCCGAAGCCTGAATCACGCAGAACGCGTACTCGCGGAACTCCGCTCGGCCGGCCGTGTACATCACATCGACCAGTGTGGAGAACCGCAGGCTCTGGTCGCCCACCAAGATGATGCGACCGCTCCACTCCTCTTTGCCCTGATTGGCCGACATCTGCTTGGCCTTGTCGGCCTCCTCCGCCATCGCGTCGTAAAGATCGCCGATGAGGTGGTTTTGCACGGCCGAGGCTTCAATCTCTCCGTCCTCGATTTTCACGAGGTTCTTGGAGTTGAAGGTGATCGCGCGCTTCGAGATGTAGACCGGGATCCCGTCCTGGATGGGTGAGTCCGCTGCGGACATCGGGATCTTCTGGCCCGCGGTGGGCATGATGACGACGGGGTCGGCACCGTAGCTCTTGAGGAGGTACACGACGATGATGGAGACGATGTCCATCAACGAGGTGATGTTGAGGTTGGCCTCTTCTTCGGGCCGCCCTCGGCGCGCCATTTTCTTGGCGGCCTTTTTGGCTTGAAACAGCTCTTCTGGCGTCATGTCAGCCTGCTCCTGCCTCTACGATGGCTTGCCAGAAGTAGCACTCAGGCGGCACTTCTTCTCCGGCCATCGCCTTGAGTAGCTTGCACTCCGTGCCGCGCAGCGCGTCCATCGTGTTGATGAGGCTCTGCATCGGAATGCTGTTCTCGGCGCTGATCGTCACCACCGACTCATGGGGGAACAGACTCTTGTACTTGGCCGCTTCGGCTTCGAGCTTTACGTAGTCGTAGCGGTCGTAGTCGTCGAGCTTCGATCCCGGCTTGGCGAGCTGGATCGTCGGCTTGTTGGAGTCGGCTGACTTACCCGCCTCCGCGCCTTGCTGCTGCCCACTTGCGCTCACCCGGTAGCCATCTTCCATGATGAACACCTTGAGGTTGAGCGGCTTTTCCTTGTCATCCTTTTCCTTCTTTTGGTCGGCTTGAGCCGCGAACTTCGGCGGGGTGACATTCACCGCTGCGAAGCGAGCGACTTCCATCGCCAACAAAAGGGCCGGGATGAGCAGGAACATGACGTTCATGACTGGGATGAGGTTCGCCTCAACCTCAGCCTCTTCCATCTTCTTTCTTCTTCTTCTAGCCATGGCCCGCTTCCGTCATTGGAGGAAATCCTCGGGTTAGATGGAGGACCCGGACAGCTCGCATCGGAATTGACGCGAGTGCCCGGAGACCACGGCTATCCCTGACGGACCCGCGCCGACAGGAGATTCTCGAGCTTGACCGCGTACAGATCGACCTCGTCAGAGATCTTCTTGGCCAAGTTAGAGATGAAGATGTGCACAGCGAGCAGCGGGATGGCGACCAACAGACCGAAGCCCGTGGTGTTAATCGCGATCGAGATGCCCTTCGCCAGAGCGGTGGCACGCTGGTCGGCGGAGACGGTAGCAACCGCCTTGAACGCCGCGATCATGCCGAAGATGGTCCCGAGCAGACCAAGCAGGGTGGCGATGTTCGCGAGAGCCGAGATCATCGGAACCCGCTTGCCGATCGCCGGGCCAACCTCGAGGGTTGCCTCTTCGATCGCGGCGGCGATGTCAGCCTCGCCCTTGTTGGCACGGGTGAGCCCGGCCTTGATCACGCGGGCAAGCGCAGCCTTGTCGGCGGCGTTGCAGAGCTTGATTGCGCGATCGATGTTGTTGGCCATCACCAACTTTTGGATCTGGTTGAAAAACTGTCCGCCGTTAATGTTGAAACGGAAGAACAGAAAAATGAAGCGCTCGATCGTCACCCCAGCGCCGATGATGGCGGTGAGAGCGATGAAGTGCATGAAGTTGCCGCCGTCCTGATAGAACTCGGCGAAGTTGAAATCTCCCATGACCGTGTGTCCTCCTCAAACTACGGGGGAGCCTTCCCGCGTCCCCCAAGCCGGGTGGCACGTCGTTGGTCGACCCCGGCTGCGTGTTGTTGGTGATGCTTCGAGTATGCCGGAACGGCACGTGGGCGAAGAACTCTCGCGCGTAGAGAGCGCTACTCCCTCGAAGGCTTTGGTAAAGAAAAAGAGCGAACGTCCCTTGGTGAGAGCGACTGAGCAGGGATTAGAACAAAGGATCCTGGACCGACTCAAGCACCAATGGTGAAAACTTGGCATTGAGGCGGGCCCAGTCGTAGTCGAGCGACGAGCGTCGCAAGATGTAGTAAGCGCTTGGTTTCTCAAGCTTTCCCTCAACCAAGAACTCTTCTTGGATGACGGTTCGTTTGCCACCTGTGGCGGGCGAGGAAGTGGGTCTAGTGCGGCCTTCGCCGGGTTCTGCCCCGCGGCGCGAGCGGGTCGCGGTGGGCTCGACCTCGGCGGAAGTCGTCGCCAAAGCGACGGCGACCGGCGGCGATGCCGGGGTGTGCAAGGCAACGCGCACGGCGGAAGGCGCCGGATTAATATCGGGATCGCGTCGCGCTGCATCCCCCGCGGCTGTGGGGGTACGCCCGGCGACCCGAGCCGTCGGAGCGCTGTGACCATCATGGTCATCGCGACGTGCCGATGAAAAGGGACCAGTGTAGGCGTTGCGACTACGTTGGGCACCGTGTCGGCTTGCGGCCGAAGTGCGCGCCCGAACTCTGCGGGCGGATGCGACGGCGGTCGGACCACGGTCTGCCTGAGCTCCAGCGGAACGCCGAGCGACTCGATGGTCTCGGCGGGATCGAGCAGCGGCGGGGCCCGGCGAAACCGGGTCCGTTGCAGTCGTTGGAGCATGGGGTGACTCCACAGATGGAGCCGACGGCGATGCTCGATGAACCCTAGAGTCGGGCATCGCAGAAGTTGTGGGGGTAGTCGCCGAGTCGGTCTCCGCAGAGGCGGAAACGGAGCTTTGGCCCCGATGTGGGGGCTGTCCGTACACTGTTTTCGACGTCAGCACTGTAGCGAAAAGGCCCGCGGCTGCCAAGGCGCAAACGCTCAATATACGGCGTCCTACGGGCCGTAGGCGCACACCCGAGCCGTTAATTGCGAAGGCTTCTTCGCGCTGATTGATCGAACGGTGTCGTGAGACACGCGGACAACGACCCGATGGGCTCGGCAGATCAAGTTGGCCATGTGTTGCGTTGGTCATCATGCACCTACGATTGGGAGAGACTCGGTAGAAACAGGCCCGGCCCGCAACTCAGACGACGATGCTCGCGGCGATGCTGTCGTCGATCCGCGTGCCGACATGGCACGACATGAACGTGGATCGATGGAGTTGGGACGAGGGCATTGGTCAACGCGAGCGTTCGCAACGTCGGCCCCCATCGGGATTAGTGTCGCACGAGCCGAGCGGGTTCCACGCTCGGCCGGATTGACCGCGATTTTTTTATCGTTCCCCGCCAGGCCAGCGCTCGCCGACTGGGGTTTTTGGGGCGCGGGCTTCTGTGGCTGCACGGGTGCCGGCTTGCTCGGCGCGGGTGCACTAGGACCTTGCGGCGCTGGTTTGGTGGGCGCTGGCTTCGATGGCTCGGGCTTGCTCGGCGCTGGCTTCGATGGCGCGGGCTTGCTCGGCGCTGGCTTCGATGGTTCGGGCTGGCTCGGTGCTGGCTTCGACGGCTCCGTCGGCTGCGGCTTGCTCGGTGCAGGCTTGGCGGGCTCGGGCTTGCTCGGCTCAGGCTTGGTGGGCTCGGGCTTGCTCGGCTCAGGCTGGCTCGGCTCAGGCTGCGCGGGCTCTGTCGGCTGCGGCGATTCCGTCGCGGGGCCCTGCGTCGCTGGCCCCTGGGGTGTCGGTGCGCCAGGTGACTCGGGCGCGGGGCCATCCGTCTCAGCCGGCTCATCAGTGGCCACGCCCTGGGTCGGCGCGTCGGTATCCGCCGCGGCCTCGGCCGCCGCAGCCGCGGCCGCCTCTGCATCTTTGGCCTCGCGCTCCTTGGCTCGATCTTTGGCCCGCGCTTCTTTTTCGAGTCCCTTGTTCGCCAACCGAATGTAGTCGTCGGCGCGTGCCTTGCTTACGCGCGGCGGCGGGTTCTTGGCCGCGCCCGGGCTCGTCCCGTGTTTCGCCCGCTTGGGTCCGGTCACTCCATCGCCGACCGCGAGCTGCTGATACTTGCGAAGATTGGTGATCGCCTTGTTCAGACGCTGCGTCGTCTCGAGCCCGGGAAACGGATCGGCATCGAGGTAGAGCACGCCCAGGTTGAAAAACGCCTCGGCATACCCCGGGCGCAGCTCCAACGCTTTTTGCATGGCCGCCTCGGCCTCTTCCCACTTGTGGTTGGCTCGGAGCGCGGCGCCGTAGTTGAGCTGGGCCTTGTGAAAGCGCGGCTCGAGCTCAATCGCATACTGAAAACACGCGACCGCGGTACCGACATCTCCCGCATCGAGGTAGCGCGTGCCGAGGTTGTTCCAGGCCGCCGCGTTGCCTTCGTCGGCCTCGGCCGCTTTCTTGAACAGCTGCGTGGCCTGGCCGCTCTCCCCCATCGCGATCATCGCGAAGCCTTGGAGGTTGTAGGCACGCGAGGTCTCGCCCGGCGTGCGAATCTTGGCATCGACCTGAAGGGCGGAGCTGGTCACCGCCCGCACGAGCTCGTACTTGCCTTCCTTATAGTAGGCCTCGGCGATCACGAGCATCGCGTCGACGTTCTGCTCGTGCACCTTGAGCGCTTCGCGGGCCGTCTTGATCGCTTCGCCGAGCTTGTTGCTCGCGAGCTTCTGCGCGGCGTTGCGGCTGATCTTCTTGGAGTTCTCGAGCTTCTTGCGCTCTTCTTCGGGGTCGCGGTCTTTGACCTTCTTCAGCACTTCCTGTGCCGCGGCCTGCTTCGCCGCCTCGGTGGCGTCGATCTCCGACACGGCCTCCGAGTCCACCTCGCCTACCGAGGGCCGCTCATTGTCTTCGTCGGGCGACGTCGAGGACTTCGGGGTCGTGCCCGCGCAACCCGGCACGAGGCCAGACATGAGGCCAACCACGCAGCCGGCCAGCGTCATCGACAGCAGCCCGCGTCCGTTGTTCCAGCCACGGCTCATCGTCGGTCCTCCAGTTGCAAGTCGAGGGCGGGAGTGCGCAGCAACGGGTACTCCACGGGCAGGTAGATGTTCAGCCGCTCACGCGCGGAGCGAGTCCACTCGTTGCCGATGTTGAACTCCTTGCCGCGATTGACGGTCTGCACGTAGAGCCCCAGCGCCTTCGCCTCGGTTCGCGCCGCAAAGGCCTCGATGAAGTCTTTGTAGGCAAACCACGGCTCCGTGTACTCCTTGAGCTTCTTCGGCACGGGTGCCTCGCGCACTGCGATGGCCGTGGTCTCAAACGCATAGCCGCGCCGATACATCGCGGCGAGAACCCAGTCGACCCGAAGGTACGGGCCCACGTTGTCGTACGCCCCCGTGGCCACGACCAGCGCATCGAACAGCGCCTTGGTCTCCTTCTCGAGCTTCTTGCCCGTGCCCGTGATCTTGCGATCGAGGACATCGGCCAGCGCGTACTCGGCGAGCAAGAACTGCGCTTCAGCCGGGAAGTCGGCGGGATCGGTCGCGGGCTTCAGTCCGCGTGCATCGAACGCAGCGATCGTCGCCCGATAGTGCTCCTCAGCTTGCCTGCGCTCGCCTTGAGCCGCATAGGCCTGCCCGATTCGAAGCTCGGCTTCCACCGCACGCTCGGCGTGCTCTGGGTTGGCGCCGTAGCGACCCAAGAACACCTGGTAGGCCTCGATCGTGGCGCGATGGTCTTCGGTCTTGCTGAGCACCTTCGCCGCGCGGAACAGAGCGTCCCCCGCCTCGGTGTCGTCGTCGGCCTTCTCGGCGTACCGACGGAAGAAGTCCGCCGAGCGCTTGTAGTCTTGAAGGTTGTCGAGCAGGTCGGCCGCGTTCCGCAGCGCGATGCCTCGGTGCTCGCTCGTTTCGTAGTGAGGATCTTCGGCGAGGATGAGATACGACTTCACCGCTTCGTCGAACTCGAAGAAGCGCGAGTGGTTGAAGCCCGTCCGCAGCAGGGCATCGTCGGCAAAGTCCGAGTCGGGATACTCGCCGTGGATCCGCCCGTAGGTCTGGCTGGCCGACGAGAATCGACCGATATTCTCGTAGCAAACGGCGGCGTTGTTGAGGGCCGCGGCGGCGTTGGCGTCGTCGGGCGCCTGGTCGACAAGGGCGACGAATCGATCGGCGGCCGCCTCGAACTCGCCCGCCTCGTACAGGATGCTGGCTTCCTGGAAGCGCACGGCATTGCCCAGTGTTTTGAGCTTGCCTGCGAACTGTGCCTTTTCCTCACCCGAGCCGCAGCTGCGCTCGAGCAGGTTCTCGGTCCACTCCTGCGCGGCCTTGAGGTCTTCACGTGCGACGTATCCATCGACGATGGCCGTGCCCGCACGAATGGCCGCATTCTCTGCGCAGTGCTGATCGAGCACCTGCACGAACCGCCGCTCGGCGTCCTCAAACTGGAAGAAGCGCTGGGAGACTTCGCCCGCGAGCACCATCATCGCGGGGCTCTGCTCGCTATCGGGCAGCACGCCGACGAAGCGATCGTAGGAGTCCTGAAGCTCCCGCAGGAGCTCGGGAATCTCTTGCGCCTCAAACGGGCCCTCGGACTGTTCGCCGGGCATCGGTGGCAGCACGATGCGGCCTTGTGCGACCTCCTCTTCGACGAAGGCCTCGTAGGCGAGCACGGCTCCACTCGCCGCGTCTTCTTGGAGGCGATTGTCGATGTTGGAATCGCGAACCTGTGCGTACTGCTCGGCGGCCTGGCCGTACTGGCTGCTGTAGTAGAGCGACTCGGCGAAGTTGAAGCGGTTTTCGTACGAGCTCGGCGTATCGGGGAAGCGCTCGAGATACGCCTCGTAGGCCCGGGCCGCGATCGCATACTCGGCCGCGGCTCCCGGGTCGCCCTCGGCCCGCAGCTCCTGTGCCGTCGTGTGGTGATCGATCGCGGTGTGGACGAGCGCCTCTTCGGCGAGCGCGAGCGCCTCCTCGACGACATCGGGGTCGCCCTCGTTGGCGTAGAACCACTCGGTGCCCCGCAGGTAGTTCGTGGCCAGCGCGTCCCGAGCCACGCGCGCGCCATTTTCGTCCTGTAGAAAATTGTACGCGCTCAAGATCCGCATCTGGATCTTCGGAGCAGCGGGCGTCAGCGGCCAACGGCGAAGCGTCTGCTTCCAGATGTCGATCGCGGTGAGGAACTCGGTCTGGATCGCGAGCAGGTCACCCAGCGCCGCATAGATCTCGGGGACGTGCCGCTCGTTGCCCCGCTTGCGATAGTCGCGGTCGAGGCGGGCAAGGCCCCAGATGCGATCGCGGCGCCCGTCGAGGTCCCAGTCCTCTTCGACGTAGGTCTTGGCGAGGTACTTGATCGCATCATCACGCAGTGCGACCGCGCCCTCGGCCTTCGCCTGGCCCTTGTGCGTGTCGGCGTAGCGGACGAATTCGTCGAGCTTGTCCGCCGCCTCGGGGAAGTCGCGCTTGAGGTACAGCGTCCACGCCATACGGATCAGCGCCTCGTCGTACAGCTCGCCCTCGGGATCGGCAGCCGCCTGCGCGTAGGCTTCGAGCGCGGGGTCGAGTTCGTCGAGGTCGTAGTGAACCTCGCCCACCCGCAGCCACGCCTCGGCGGGATACGTGCTGTCTTCTTTCCACGGAACGCAGCCGCTGTAGTCGCCCGCCCGAAAGTCGGCCGAAGACACAAGGTTGCTGTAGTCGGCCAGCGGGGCGGTGTATTTGTTCGTGCACGCGAGCGCGAGGTACGACTGCCGACTCTCGTCGAAGTTGCCCATCTCGTACAGCAGCGTGCCCATCATGTAGAGGGCGGAGTCGCCGAGGTGGTAGCGCGGGAAGCGAATCGCAACGTCGCGATACAGCGCGATCGAGTCCTCGTATTCGGGCTCGGGGCTCGGCGGGGGCGGAGCGTTGGGATCTGCCTCCAGCGCCTTTTGGTAGGCCTCGAGCTCTTTTTGAAACGCTTCCTCTTGTCGAGCCACGCGGTCGGTCGCCGCGTCGAACTGAAGCTCCGCCAAGCGAAACGTGACCTCGGGGGTCCACGTCGCGTCGTTGGGGTGCAGCTTCAAGAAGTCCTCGTAGCGCTGAATCGCCAGCGCCCGCATCTTCCGAGCCTTGGCTTCGTGCTCGCGAATCTGTCGCTGGTATTGGGTCGAGAGGGTGTGCCGCCCTTTGCTCGACTCGATGATGAGAAGCTGCGCGACCGTGTGCGCCGTGGCGTCGTGGGCTCGGCGATAGCGCTCGGCAAAGGCTTCGAGCTCGGCCACCGCGGCCGCCTCGTCGTCGTTGTCGGGGCGCAGCGGCAGGGGTGCCTTGAGCTGCGCTCGATCGGTGCCCCGCAGTTGCTTCTCGAGGCCCTCGCCCGAGCCTGGCTCACCCGCGCGCGGCGCAAGCTTCTCCGAAGGCCGCTCGCCTCGCGGTAGAGCCCATGCGGGGCCCGACACCCCGAGGGCGAGCAGACCCAACATCCACGACCATCGGTGCGCGGTCATTGTCCCAACTCCTCGAGGCCCATCTTCACGGCATCTTCGAGCTCACCGAGGTTGCGATCGCGGTCGTACTCGAGGCGCTGGACTTCGTCGGCTTCCGCTTCCTGCATCGCCCAGGCGACGTCGAGCAAGCCGACCTCGCTGCGCATGACCTGGTTGTGCAGCTCGCTGACCACATCGCGATAGGTCGCCGACATCACATCGGCCACGAGGTCCTTGGTTTGCAGCCGAACCTTCGCAAGCTCGGTGTTGTAGCGGTCGAGGTTCACCCGCTCCTCGGCCATGATGATCATCGCTCGGGCGAGCCTGCGCTCGGCGGCCGCGTCGAGCTCTTGGCGGGCACCCGTGCTGGTCGCGTGCCACTTGGCGATCCGCTTCCACAGCGCGGTGACCTCCGCGTCGGGGGCGACCTTCACGACCGCGCGATACATCCGCCCCAGGTGCCGCTGGTAGGCGTCCAGAGCCTGCCGCCAGCCATCGTCCTCGGGGTTCGCGAAGCGCAGGGCCGCCCGTGCGCGACCGACTCGACGTCGGAGGCCCGCGCTCTCCGTCTCTAGCTGCGCGATCTCGTCGCGCATCTGTGCGGCTTGGGTCAGGAATGCTTGGTGGTCGATCTTTTGCTCGGCGCGGGTCTCTTCGTAGTACCGCTCGGTCGCCACCAGCTGGGCCCGCTGCTCCACCACGACAAGGCCGAGCTTATGCGCCTGCTGCTCGAGCACTTCGACCGCACGTGCGGCGCGGTCACGCTCGGGGTTGGCTCCGCCTCGGGGCGCATCGAGCTTTTCTCGCAGTGCGATGCGCTGGGCCTCGAGCTTGGCGAGCCCGTCGCCTTTGGCCCGCCCCGCCAGCCGCACGATGAGCTCCTCCTGCACATCGACCAGATCGGATGCGCCCTGATCGATCGCGGTGACATGCCCCGCGAGATCGGTGAACAGCTTGGCCTTGTGGGGAACCGCGACCGCCTCTTCCATCTGGGCGAGCAGCGCTCGCAGCTCCTCGAGCTCTCGATCGAGGGTGCCCACCTCGTGGGCGATGTTCTCGCCGTGGACAGCCCGTGGCAGCGCGCGGGCTGCCGTGACCGCCCCCATCGGCAGGAGCGACCCGAGGCTAAAGTGCTCCATGTCTTCGCCGACCACCGCGGCAAAGTACGCGGTGGCGTCACCCTTGCTCTGGAGCTTGCCGCCGAGGCGCTTGGCCAGGCCATCGAACTCGCGACGCAGGGCCAAGAACTGCTCCTCGGCCCCTTGGTAGTCGCGCTGCTGGATCCGCACCTTGCCGCGCAGATGCTTGATCTCGGCGGCGATCGTCGAGTCGGGATCGTAGACGAGCAACAGATCGAGCGCTTGCACGGCCTGCTCGTACTGGCCCGCGGCCATCAGCGTCCATGCCGTCTCGTACATCGCCTCGGGGAAGTACGCGGAGTCGCGGCCAATCCTGCGGTAGTTGAGAACCGCATCATCGACATCACCCGCGTCGTGGTGAATCCGCGCAAGGGCCATCCACGAAAGCTGAATGATCTGTCGGTCGCGTGGGTCGGCCGGGTTGGCTTTGACGATCCGACTGAACCGCTCGAGCGCCGCATCGGGGTCGTTTGCGGCCAGTGCAGCCGCGGCCGCGATATAGGCCGACCGCACGCGCCACTGTGCTCCCTTGCCGCCGCGCGTAATCGGAATGTCGACCGGGCTCATCGCATCGAGCACCGCGATCGCATCTTTATGACGACCCGCGAGATACAGATGCCGACCGTAGGCGTAGCTCAGCTCGTCTTGCCGCGCCTTGGCGGGAAACGACTCGGCCCAGCGCACGAGCCTATCGATGTCGGTCTCGGTGAGCTTGCCCTTGGGCGGCTCCATCGTTGTCGACAGCCCCACCGCCTGCAGGCGCGCCCTGACCTCGGGCGTCGCGCTCAGGCCCGGGCGCCGCGAGAAACCATCTTCGCGGCGGGGACTGGCCAGGTCGAGCAGGTGCGCCACGCTGCGCTGGTGGAAGCGCTTGGCGTCCGCGGAGCTGTTGGCCAAGTTGCCGATGAACAGCTCGAACGCCCAGCGCTCCATCTGTAGATGGATGAGCGCCTCGCCCAGGAAGAACGCGGCCTGCGGCCCCGCCTGCGACTTGGGGTAGTTCTCCACGAGGTCCAAGAAGGCGATCGCCGCCCCTTGGTAGTCACCCTCCGCGAGCGAGAGCTGGCCTTGAACCAGGCGCTTGGCGAGCTCTTCTTCGCTCGCCCCCGTCTCGCGCTTGGCCGCCGCAACGGCGTCGCTCAGCGCTTTTTCGGCCTCGGCAACCTTCTCCGATTGCTTGGCCAGCACGGCGTCATCGCGTGCATCCACCCCGGGAGCCGCGGCGGCTTCCGTTGTCCACGCGCTCCCGCAAAGGGCCAGCGCACTCCACAGCACAACCCGACGGCTTCGGCTCACCGAGCGTCCTTCTTCGAGCGGGTCGTCTTACTGCGCGTCTTTGGCAACGGTCGGCCCGCCGCATCGAGCGGGACCTCCTGCCAGTTGACGGCGGGACGATCGCTCATCTCCGTTGTCATATTTCCGCGTTCGAAGCCCTGGCTCACCAGCTTGACCGCCGCGCTCTCGGGTGCGGTGAAGCTATGGGAGCTGCGGGAGTCGAACGTGTAGCCGTTGAGGTAGGAGAACACGCCAAAGCCATTGCCTTGGTAGGTCAGCTCCACGGTCACGTTGTGCGGCCCAGGCGGGAGGTTGCCGTCGTAGACGACGATCTCGTCCTCGCCATCGAGGCTGCCCGTCTCGTCGGTACGGGCGAAGATCTGGGCGCCGTCCATGATGAACAGCACCTTCACCAGGCGGAAGCCCGAGCCCATGAGGTTTTGATGCGTGATGGTCACGCGGCTGCCCGCCAGCACGCCACGCAGCACGGTCTCCTTGAGCAGGGTCAGGCGCGCCTTGCTGCGGAAGATCTTGTCCTTGAGCTGGTCGACCTCCGTCTGGAGGTTGTCGAGGCGATCGCCATACAGCTCGCTCTCGCGCACGTTCGGGTTGCCCTTGTTGGCGCTCGCGAACGGGTCGGTCGAATTCCCCGTGACCTTCGCGGGTCCGGCCGTCGTGGGGTCTTTGAGCTTGGCCGGCTGCTTCGCCGCGCTCGGGTTGAGCTTGGCCGGGCCAGCCTTGGCGGGCTGCGTCGCGCCGGGCTTGGCGGTGGGTGTCGCGGCCTTCGGCTTCACCGCGGTGGGCTTCACGGCAGCGGGCTTCACTGGCGTGGGCTTGGCGGGAGCGGCTTGCGCAGAAAACGCGAAGGCGAACGCAAAGGCCAGCGTCAGCACCGCGGCCCCAACGCTCAAGCAACGGCGAAAAGGACCGCGAAGCAGGCCAAGGTGAAGCGTGGGCAGCACGGCTGCAAAGGTACCAACACGCCCAAGGCTCCACCAGGGAACGGCGATCGGCGAGGGATGCATAGATCGACGACTGGACATGGGCTCCAACTCGCTTTCCACGCTACACGTGGCCCTCAGTTTCCTAACTGTCGCCAAAAACCCCAGGGTCGATGGCGCGAGCCGTCCCAAGCCTTCAGCGGGGTCTTAGTCGTTGCCGTTGGCCGCGTCGTACTCGCGGCGCATTTCGAGGCGTCGCCAGATGGCGTCGAGCAGCTTGGGGATCCCCGCCCCGGTCTCCGCCGAGATCGTAAACAGCGGAATTCCGCGCTCTCGCAGCGTTGCGCGGGTTTTCTTGACCAGTGCCCGGCCCTCGGCGTCGCCCAAGAGGTCGAGCTTGTTGAGCGCGACGACCCTCGGGCGGCCGTCGAACTGGGAGCCGTAGCTCATCAGCTCTTTTTCGAGGGCATCGAGATCCGCCACGGGCTCGCGCCCTTCCCCGTAGTCGGGAGCGACCACGTGCAAAAGCACCCGAGTTCTTTCGAGGTGGCGCAAAAACTGGTGGCCCAATCCCTTGCCGTCGCTCGCGCCGCGGATCAACCCGGGGACATCGGCCACGACCATCGAGCGTCCACCCGATAGCGGCGCGACACCGAGGTTGGGGACCAGCGTTGTGAACGGGTACGCGCCGACCTTGGGCCGAGCGCGGCTGATCTTGCGGATCAAGGTGGACTTGCCCACGTTGGGGAAGCCCACGATGCCCACGTCGGCGAGCAGCTTGAGCTCGAGCCGCAGTCGCCATGCTTCGCCCTCGGTGCCCGGCTCTGCGTGGTCGGGCGCGCGATTGGTCGGCGTTCGAAAGTGAATGTTGCCGCGGCCGCCTCGGCCTCCCCGTGCAACGAGCAACGCTTGCCCGTCGTCGGTCAGGTCGCCGAGCAGCGTGCCCTCGGGCTCTTCTTCTTCGTACAGCTCGTCGCCAAAGCTGCCCGAGTCGTCGAAGTCCTCGTCGTCCAGCTCGTCGTCGTCCGAGCCGTCTTCGCCCGACGCTTCTTCGTCCGAGTCGTCGTCGACAACCTCATCGGCATCGCCCACGTCGTCCGAGTCGTCGTCCGCGGTCTCTTCGAGCACCGCGGGCTCAACCGCAACGCCAGCTTCACGCGCCAGCTCCGACCGCGCCTCCTCCAAGCGAGACAGACCTTGCGCGTCGTTGACGACGTACACGCTCTCCATCCCGCCCTCGGGCTCGACGTTCACGGCGACGGGCTCTTCGGCGTCACCCTCGAGGTAGACGACCGTGCCGACGGGGACATGAACGATCAGGTCTTCGCCGCCGCGACCGTTCTTGTCGCGGGCACCACCCGGTCGCCCGTTGTCCGCCTTTACGATCCGTCGGTAGTGCAGATCGAGCAGCGTGCTCAAATGAGAATCGGCGAGCAAGATGATGTTTCCACCTCGGCCGCCGTCTCCCCCCGCTGGACCACCATTGGGGACGTATTTCTCCCGCCGCCACGCAACGGCTCCATCGCCCCCACGGCCCGCTCGCACGGTGATGCGAACTTGGTCGATGAAACGCATGGATATCGCCTTTGCCCCGCCCGACAGACGGATGCAACGAAGCCGCTATTGTGCGGCTTCGGCCTCGGCCGTCACGGCGTCTACCGCGACGTACGATCGACGCTCTTTGCCGCGCTTGTAAAAGCGGACCTTGCCGTCGACCAGAGCAAACAGGGTGAAGTCGCGCCCTTGGCCCACGCCCTCGCCAGCGCAGTAGGTGTTGCCTACCTGCCGAATGAGGATGTTGCCTGCGCGAACCGCTTGGCCGCCGAACTTCTTGACGCCACGAAACTGCGCCTTCGAGTCGCGGCCGTTCTTGATAGAACCTTGACCTTTTTTATGTGCCATCTCGTCGTCCTCTTACGTGCTGGGGTTCAGCCGGAGATCTCGCCGATCTTGATCTCGGTGTAGGCCTGACGGTGGCCCTGCTTGCGTCGGTAGTTCTTCCGCCGACGGAACTTGTAAACGATGACCTTGGCACCACGGCCGTGCGCGGTGATGGTCGCCTTGACCTTGGCGCCCTCGATGAGCGGCAGGCCGATCTTGGCGTCGGCGCCACGGCCGAGGAGCAACACATCGGAGAGCTCGAGCTCGCTGCCGACGTCGCCGCTGAGCTTCTCAACGCGGAGGACCGCGCCGGGCTCGACCCGGTACTGCTTGCCGCCGGTTCTGACGATGGCTTGATCAAAGGTAGACATGAGGAGTGTTTCTCCGAACTCAGGGAGACCGCGTGTGGGTCGGGGCAAGGACGGTCGGCAGCGTGCGCGACCTGTTTTTTCCCTCGCCCTTCTGCCGCCTGAGCGACAAAGGGAGGCCGAAGCATATGGATCCGCGGGCGGGGGTCAAGCCTCGGCGATGTTTGGCCGCGTGCGCGTCCCCGCGCGGGGTCTTAGGCCCGCATTCCGCGACGATCGCGCCGCTGACCGCGACGTAGACCCAGCAGGCCCAACAGCCCTAGCAGCGCTCCCACGGGGGCTCTGCCACCCGAATCGGTGCGACACGAGCAGCCCTCGGCGCCTCCGTCATCACCCACGCCCGGGTCCACCATCGTCCCCTCGCCGTCGTCCGCGGTGCCCATCGGCCACGGGTTTTCGCCGCCCGTGGGGGTTCCAGCGTCACCGCTCGCACTGCCCGAGCCGGGATCGTCGCCACCCGAGTCATCGAGCGGGCCGTCGCTGTCGCCCGCCGCGGGCTCGATCGTGATCGTCACGGTGTCGGTCGTGCGGTGATCGAAGTGGTCGGCGATCTCCATCAGGATGACGTAGGTGCCGGGCTCCAAGTTCACCAAGTTGAGCGCGGCCCGATACTCATCATCGACCTCACGATCGTAGTCGATCTGATCGTAGGCGACCTCGCCGTCGTGCTCGATGTGAAAGCGCCACGCGTAGCCGCCGTAGTTGTCGTCGACGAGCGCCCGCAGATCCACGCTGCTGCCCGCGGGCAGCACCGCGCCATCTTCGGGTGAGACGATCTCGACTGTGGGCGGCTCGAGGTCGGGCTCATTGCCGCCGAACAAGAACGCCAGCTCCTCGACCTCGTTCTGACGATCGGCTCCGACGCCGCAGAAATCTTCGTGGAACAAGCGGCAGCCCGCGTCGCCCTGACACTGCGCTTCGCACAGGCCGTCGCACGTGTCGGAGAAGTTGCCGTTGCCGCTGCCGCAGTACGACATCACCGAGCCGCAGTTGAGCGAGTGGTCGAGGCCCCACGAGTGCCCCGCCTCTTGCCCGTTGACGTTGGCGATCGCGTTGGCCGACCAGCCGCCGTTGGCGAACGTGTAGACGACGTGCCGCTGGCCCAGCGCACCACAGTCGGTACCCGGGGCAACACCCGCGGCCGAGTCTTCGAGGTTGGTGTCCTGCCAGGTGCCGCCGATCATCACCATCGTGTACGGCACGATCTGTGGCGGTCGCTCCAGGTAGACCACGTTGATCCCGAACTGAGAGACGTCGTTGGCGGTCTCTTGCGCGGCCGCGATGGCCGTGGATTCACCCCCCGCGAACGCCGGGTACTCGCCCTGCTGCGCCAAGCTGCTGCGACTCTCGGCGGAGTTGTCGGAGCCCGAGTAGAGCATGCCGCCCGTGAAGTTGAGATAGAGCGTGTGCTTGCGGGGATACTCGTTGCCCGGGATGTCCTCCACCGCATGCATGACCGCGGGGTCGGCCAGCTCGCCCGCCGCGATGGGGCCGGGCACAACGACCGAGCCCTGCACATCGTCACCGCCAGGCGGCGGCGTAGCGGGGACACCTGCGGCCGCAGCCTCGGCCGCGACCTCGTCGAGCTGATCGAACGGGATCGATCCCGAGTACGGCGTGGTGCGGTAGTCGCTACCCGCTGCCGCGCGTCCCTGCGCGCTGAGGTCCACCGTGCGCACGCCATTTTGCGGGGGGGCGAACGGGTGGTAGCCCGAGCCCGATCCTTCCGCCAAAGCGGCAGACGGAAGAGCGATGAGGACGGCGGTGAGCAGTAGTGGAGAGCGCATGGCGGAGAGTCTTCGCGTGAGGTCGATGGCCACAGGGAGGTCGTTCATTCGGTTCATCGCCGACGGCGGCGGCGCAGGGCGACGACGCCGAGCAGCAACAACGCCGACCACCCGGGCGGGGTCGACGAGGTCGCTTGGCAGCCGCAGCCCTTGTCATCGGTCATGTCTTCGTCGAGGTCGCTGGTGGTCGTGGGCTCGTCACCCGTGGTGACCCCCGTGCCGCCAGGCTCATCACCCGTCTCGTCGACACCCGAGTCGTTGGGCACGCCGACAAACACGGTGACGGAGTCCTCGGTGACGTGGCCGAAGTGGTCTTCGGCGCCCACCGTGAACACCCACTCGCCGGGCTCGAGGCCCGTCAGGTTCAGCGCGGGGCGGAACTCTTTGTCGACCAAGCGATCGTAGTCGACGAAGCTCGCGACCTCGGCCCCATCGAGGGTGATGTGGTAGTACCAGCCGTAGCCGCCGTAGTTATCGGAGATGAGCGAGCGGATATCGACGTCGGCCCCGTCTTCGAGCTCGGCCCCGTCCTCGGGCGAGACGATCTCGACGCTCGGCGCCTCCATGTCGGGCTCGTTGCCGCCAAAGATCCACGTAAGCTCGGCGTCTTCGTTTTGCGCCTCCGCGCCCTCACCACAGAAGTCCTCGTGGGTCAGGCGGCAGCCCGCGCTATTGGGCCCCTGACACAGCGACTCGCATAGAGGATCGCAGGTGTCGGAGAAGTTGCCGTCCCCGTTGCCGCAGTACGACATGACCGAGCCACAGTTGCTCGTGTGGTCGAGCCCCCACGCATGACCGGCCTCTTGGCTTGCCGTGTTTGCAGCCGAGGTCGCCGAGGCGCCGCCGCTGGCAAACGTATAGACGACGTGCCGCTGACCGAGCGCACCGCAGTCGGCCCCGGGCGCGACACCACCCGCGGCGGAGTCGATGTTCGTGTCCATCCACGTGCCACCGACCATCTCCATGGTGTAGGGCACGGTGTTGCTCGGACGGGTGAGGTACGTGACGACGATGCCGTACTGCGCGACGTCGTCTTGCACCGCTTGCACGATCGACACCGCCTTGGCCTCGCCGCCTTCGTATGTCGGGTAGACGCCCTGGCGCGCCAACGTGGAGCGGTTTTCGGCCGAGTTGTCGGCTCCCGAAAACAGCATGCCGCCGTTGAAGTTGATAAAGAGCGTGTGCTTGCGGGGGTACTCGTTGCCCGGGATATCCTCGGCCGCCGCGATGACATCGGGATCGACCAGCTCCCCGTTCGCCACGGGAGTCGGCAGCACCACGTTGCCTCGCTGCACCCAACCCGGTGGGGTTTGGCCGGCTTCGGAACGGCGGGCTTGTTGGCCTTGTCCGGGCTCAGCTTTCCACTCGTCTAGCGAGCGAACGTCCGGCTGTGGGACGATTCTATCCTTATAGCGCTCGGGGTGAGCGACCATGTCGGCCGCGTCGATCTGCATCGGCCCCACGTGGTCGTTGGCCCACGGGTGATAGCCAGGCGTTGGCTCTTCGGCACCCGCCGTCGAAGACAGGGTGAGCAAGAATGGGCTGACGACGAGGAGGGCGCGGCGGACGGACATCGAGGGCTCCATGATGCACGGAAGTAGGCCCTGCGTATCCCCCGATCCGCACATGCGCACGGAGCGACACACAACCTACAACAAGAGATTTTCAATACCCAAAATACACCCAATGAACTCAATGAGGGCCGAAGTTCGGCAAAAACTTCGGCCAGCGCACTTCCCTCATTAGGGTCGGCGCATGGCCGCCGCTGCCCAAACCGTTCGTTTGTTTGCCTCCGCCGCCGCTCTCGTGCTCAGCGCGGGCTGTGCGCAGTTCCAGTGGTCCGGCCAAGGCCCAGGGGCGCCCGGCTCGCGCACCAGCGACGCCCCCGCCACCCCCGTCTCCACCGATCGGCCCCTCCCCACGTTTGACGACGAGGCACCCGAGCCGTTTGGTACCTCCGACCGCGAGCGGATCGCCACGGTTCAGCCGTGGGTGGAGCAGAGCGCGCAGCAGTACTCGCTCGACCCCGATCTCATCAACGCGATGATCTGGGTGGAGAGCCGCTTCGTCGTGCGGGCCAAGAGTCCCGCGGGAGCGCGTGGACTGATGCAGCTCATGCCCGCCACCGCCAACGCGCTCGCCCGCCAGCTCGATCGCCCGATCGCACGAATCTACGATCCCAAGTTCAACATCGAGGCGGGAAGCTTCTATCTGTTGCAGATGCTCGATCGCTACGACGGCGACGAGACGCTGGCCCTGGCCGCCTACAACGCGGGCGCGGGCAACGTGAGCAAGTGGATGCGTGAAGATGGTCAGCTTCCCCCTCGCAGCTTGGAGTACGTGCAGCATGTGCAGCGCGCTCGGATGCGATTTGTCGCGATGCGCGACGGTCGGGTAGCGCCTGGGCAAGAATCCGATCGCACGATGATCGCGGCCGGGCCATCCCGCTCGCGTGATCGCGCCGTGCCCTCGCCTCCGGGTGCCGCACAGCGACCCGACCTCACCCCCAAGCCCGCTCCGCAACCCAAGGCCGAGCCCAAGCCCAAGGCCGAGCCGCCGCACAATCCGTTGGCGCCCGAGCCTGGCGTGTATCGACCGACGCCGCCGCTCGAGGCTCCGCTGGCCGACACTCCGCCGCCGCCTCGCGAGCCGCGGAAGGCCACGCCCAAGCCCGCCGCGAGCACGCCGCCCGAGGATGCGGACGAAGCCGTCGATATCTCGACGAGGACCTCGCTGCCTTCGGTGCTCGACTGATCTGCGCGGCCACACCAACGTGGCCACGCACAGCGGCGACCGCTACCGCATTCGTGCGCGCAGCAGCCCGTCGGGCTGGCGCTCCACATGATGCGGCACGGGGCGCTCGCCCGCCTCCACAGGCCCTCCGACCAGCGGCGACGCACCTCCTGCGTCCACGGGACACAACCAGGTGAGGCCGTCGACATCCGTCGTCTCCTCCACCGCGAGTCCGTCGAACGTGACGGTGCTCCCCGTGCTCGTCGCGAGGCCATCGGCGACCGCCACATCCTCGACGGGAATCGTCATGACCACGGTGTTGCCCGCCGCCAACGCACACGGTGTCGCGGTGCCGATGAGGGAGGTCTCCGCGTTGAGCTCGATGAGCACCCCCGAGGGCGGATCGAGCACCGTGGTGAGGTTCAGATACACCTCGGGCTCTCCCTCCACATCGGGCAGATAGTAGAAGCCACCGAGCTGAAACGACCCACTGACCCACGCGAACGAGCCCACCACGCGCACATACGCATCGCTTGCGAGGGCCTCGAGCATTGGCTCGATCTGCTTGCCCGTGGCGACGTTGCGGGCATCGACCACCGCTTGCACCGTCGCTTGCAGCTCGGGGTCATCGGGCTGATCGACGGGCGCGGTCTCGCCGAGCACCAGATCGAGCGGCGTGCTGCCGCCTTCGATCAGGTCCTCCCAGCCGGCCTCCCCCGCGGCGCGAAGCAACATGCCCGCCACGAGTCCGATGTCGTAGGGCTCGCCGCCCGCACCGTAGCTATAGTTCAGGAAGCCGTTGTCGAGGTTGGCCACCGCCTCGTCGTGAAGCGCTTCGTCGGTCGCATCGCAGCCGAGCTCGGCGAGCACGGCGGAGATGATCGTCACGTACTCGGCCGAGCCCTCGCGAATCTCCAGCGACCGAAACTGCGCAAGCTCCTCGGGGAATTCAGCCTCCATACGCTGGTGCCAGAACGCGGCATCACCGAGCGGGGTGGCATCTTCGAGTGACTCACGCAGTGCCGCCAACAGCTCCGCCCGCAGATACCTAGGCTCCCAGGGCTCGGGATACGGGCTCAGCCGCGAGCCACCAGGCGCGTTCCAGTCGTCCTGATCGCTGAGGAAATGAAAGCCTTCGTGGAACGCCAGGACACTTCCGTAGTCGCCATAAATGCCGAGCTTGGGGTCGTTGAACTCCGCGGTCACATCCAGCGAAATGGAGACCGTCCGCACACCGTTGAGCATGCCGAAGTTAAACGTCGATGCTGTCCACTCGAGCGGCAGCGAGCTGGCCGGCCCCGTGCTGACCCGCGGCGGCTCACCCGTGTCGGCGACTTGGTCGTTCCACAGCCATGCCTGATCCTGTTCAACAGACACGAGCAACACTTGGCGGCCTCGATAGTTGTCGGGGGCATCGCCGGGCCAAACACGCTCGGGGCACTCGTAGAGCACCGTGGTGAGGTCTTGGAGGATCTCTTCTTCGCGCGTCAGCTCCTCGCCGCTCGTCGTGTCTGTGCCCGTGTCATCAAGCGACTCGGTGCCGCTACTGCTGGTCAGCCCCGAGGTGCTGGGGTCCACGGTATCGCTCGCACCGCTATCGCCCGTGGACGTACTGCCTGCCGCGGGGGCTCCGCTATCGTCGCCACACGCGAGCAATGCAAATACGCTCGCGGTCATTGCGAGAGGTTGGAAGGTGGTGGTCCATCGGCGGATTCTTCTACCCATAAATACTCTCAACTTCGGAGCGAAGCGTACGGCACACTGGCCGAGATGCCCGCCCGACCCGTCACAACATCGGTGTATTTCCGAGGTGCACATAGAACACGGGCCTAAAACAGGACACGACAAAAGCGCTCATTACGCAGCGGTCAAGCCGCGGCCGTCGTGGAGGCCCAGGGTCCCGCCCCCTCGCCTTCGCTCCCACGCCTCGCGATGTGCTCCTGCCATGCAGCACGACCCCATCCGCCAACCGTGGTGTCTGCATCCGAGACCGGGAGGCCGGCCGGCTCCGCGAGCACAGCGATGACCACCGCCACCGACTCCTCGGGCGCCAACGACAGCCGCAGCAGCGCAGCAGCGGACGGGTGCCCGCCACAACAGCACCCCGAGACCAACGTGGATGCACGCGTAGGCGCAGTGCTCACGCGCTTGCGATAGCCACCGTCCGTTAAACGAAACAGGCCACCCCGAGTCGATCGGGGCAGCCCATTATTCGCAAAGCTTGTGACCGACTAACTCAGGTCTTGCTTGCCGCGCCCCGTCTTGGCCAAGAACTCACTGTAACGACCCGGGAAGAAGTCGCAGCCGCCATCACCCTTGAGCTCGAGCACACAGGTCGCGACGTCATCGACCATGTAGTGGTCGTGCGAGACGAAGATCATCGTGCCTTCGTACTTCTGCATGGCATCGGTGAGCGCACGAATCGACTCGAGGTCGAGGTGGTTGGTGGGCTCATCGAGGAGCAGCAAGTTGTCCTTGCACAGCGTCAGCTTGGACATGAGCAGCCGCGCGGTCTCTCCACCACTGAGCGCGGAGACGGGCTTGTCGGCGTCTTGCGAGGGGAACAACATGCGCCCGAGCAGGCCGCGAATCTCCTGCACCGTGGCTTTTTCATCCCACTGGTACAGCCACTCGAACGCGGTCTTCGAGTCTTCCTTGGAGACCCCTTCTTCGTGCTGCTGCGGCATGTAGCCCGCGGTCACCTGGTGACCGAGCGTGTACTTGCCACGGTCGGGCTCGAGCTGCCCCGTCAAGATCCGACATAGAGTCGTCTTGCCGATGCCGTTGGGCCCCACCACCGCCAGCTTGTCACCGCGGGTGAGCGTGAAGCCGATGTCCTTGAGCACGACCTCGTCGTCGAACGACTTGCCGAGCTTATCGACGCTGAGCACGAGCTTGCCGCTCGGCTCCTTGACCTCAAACCGAATGAACGGGCGCTGAATGTTCGAGCGCTTGAGATCGACCATGTCGATCTTCGAGATCTGCTTGCGCCGCGAAGTGGCCTGGCTGGCCTTCTTGGCGTTGGCACCGAAGCGACGAATGAAGTCCTTGAGCTCGAGGATCTTCTTCTGCTTGGCCGCGTTGCTCTTCTCTTCGTGCGACCGATACTGCACCTTCTGGCGGATCATCATGTCGTACCCGCCCGGGTACAGGATGATGTTCTCGTAGTCGACGTCGGCCGTGTCGGTGCAGACCTCGTTGAGAAAGTGGCGATCATGCGAGATGACCACAAGCACGCCGCGATAGCTGCACAAGAAGTCGCCCAGCCAGCGGATCGAGTCGAGGTCGAGGTGGTTGGTGGGCTCGTCCAGTAGCAGGATTTCCGGGCTACCAAAGAGCGCCTGCGCCACGAGGACGCGCAACCGCATGCCGCCTTGGAGCATCTTGAGCGGCTGCTCGTGCTCCTCCATCGGAATGCCCAGGCCAACGAGCAGCTGCTCCGCCTCGGGCTCGGCGTTGTAGCCGTCCTCTTCGGCGATCACGACCTCGAGCTCGGCGAGCTTCATGCCGATCTCGTCGTTCATCTCGCCGGACTCGAGGATTCGCTCCTTCTCCTCCATCGCGCCCCACAGGCGGCTGTTGCCCATCACGACGATGTCGCGGACGCGGTCCTCCTCGTAACGATAGTGGTCCTGGTGGAGCATGCTCAGCCGGCTATTGGGCGGCCGGCTGATCTCTCCGAGGTCGGGCTCGAGCTGGCCCGCCAGGATCTTCATGAATGTGGACTTACCGGCACCGTTGGCCCCTGTGAGGCCATAGCGATGGCCTGCGTCGAACGTGGTGGTCACGTCATCGAACAGGGTTCGGCCTCCGTATGCCTTGGTGACTCCCGCAACCGTGAGCATCGTTGCCTCCGAAAAACTTGAGCGTTGAGCGTCGCGACTCAGCCAGCGGAAAACCTTCGGTTCCCCTCGGCGGCAACAGGCCACCGGGCGTCGCGCCCGGCCGTGTGTAGGCCAGATAGGCCGCTTTGGCCAGGGCTGGATATTGCCCCGCTCACGCACGTACGCTCGCAACATGCGCTCTGGGCTTCGGTCGTCTCGCGTCTTTTCGCTGTTCGCGAACAGAGCGCTCGCGCGCGCTGCGTTCGCGGGCCTACCGCTGCTCGCCGCGCTCGTGCTGTGGCTCGCGCCTCGCGGTGCCCGCGCTTGCTCCTGCCTGATGCCGCCGCCACCCGCCCAGGCCCTCGCCGAAGCCGATGCCGTGTTTGAGGCGCGCCCATACAGCCGCGCCAACGACGACCGACGCGCCCACTACGGCTTCGAGGTGAATCGCGTGTGGAAGGGAGACATCGGTTCGCGGGTCGAGATCTCCACCGCACTCAACTCCGCGGCCTGTGGCCGCACGTATCGCGTCGGCACGCAATACGTGATCTACGCCCGCCGCAATTCAAACGGCGAGTGGACCGACGGCCTGTGCTCACGTACGCGCGCCTCTGAGAACGCGGCCGAAGATCTACAGGTGCTCGGTGTCGGGCGCGAGCCCGGCCAAGGGCCAGATGCCCCAGAGCACGAAGCCGACGCCCTTCCTACCGAACCCCCGCGGATCGATGCCCCCCCGGCCGAGCCTCCGCCGACCGCTCCCGGCCGTCGCGGCTGCGCGGTGGAGAAGCCTCACGACGCGGGTTCGGCCGTCGCCCTGCTGCTCATCGGCATCGTCGTTGCGGTCGGCCGACGCCACACCGTACCGTCGGCAGCACCACGCGGTCGTCATCGCGACGACTAGGGGACGCCCCCTAGTCTGCCCTCACCTCTTCGTCCCCTACGAGTGCCCCATGTCCAACGGCTTGTTTCGCGTCCCCAACCCCGTCAACGAGCCCGTCCGCGGCTATGCCCCGGGCTCGCCCGAGCGTGCTTCGATCAAGCAAGAGATCGAGCGCCAGAGCGCCACACAGGTTGAGGCTGGCCCGATCATCGGCGGCCAGCTCATCAAGACGGGCGACACCTCGCCCATGGTGATGCCGCACAATCACGCGCACACCCTCGGCGTATTTCACAAGGCCAGCGCCGACCATGTCGCGACGGCGATCAATGCAGCGGAAGCGGCTCGCCCCGCCTGGGCTGCACTGCCGTGGGAAGAGCGTGCCTCCGTATTCCTACGCGCGGCCGCCCTCCTTCGTGGTCCCTGGCGCGACCGCCTGAACGTCGCCACGATGCTCGGCCAGTCGAAGACCGTGCACCAAGCGGAGATCGACTCCGCCTGCGAGCTCATCGACTTCTGGAGCTTCAACGCCCAGTACCTCACCCAGCTCATGGCGGACCAGCCGTTTTCCCCCACGGGGATCTGGAACCGCGTGGAGTATCGACCGCTCGACGGCTTCGTGTTCGCCGTCTCGCCGTTCAACTTCACCTCGATCGCGGCCAACCTCCCGACCGCGCCCGCGCTGCTCGGCAACACCGTCGTCTGGAAGCCCGCCTCCACCTCCGTGCTCTCGGGCCACGTGATCATGGAGCTGCTCATGGAGGCCGGCCTTCCCCCGGGCGTGATCAACTTCGTACCGGGCTCGGGAGCCACCGTCGCCGATCCCGTCGTCGCCGATAGTCGCCTGGCCGGCATTCACTTCACGGGCAGCACCGCCGTGTTCCAGGGCATCTGGAAGACCGTCGGCAACAACATCGCCAACTACAGCCAGTACCCACGGCTCGTCGGTGAGACGGGCGGCAAGGACTTCGTGTTCGCGCACAAGAGCGCCGACCCGGCCGTCCTCGTCCCCGCGCTCCTTCGCGGCGCGTTCGAGTTCCAGGGCCAAAAATGCTCCGCCGCCTCGCGAGCGTACATCCCCGATACGCTGTGGCCCGAGGTGCGGGCCGGCCTCGCCGACGGCCTCCGCAACATCGCGGTCGGCGACGTCTCGGACTTCCGCAACTTCATGGGCGCGGTGATCGACGCCCGCAGCTTCAAGAAGCTCTCGGGTGCCATCGATGAAGCCAAGGCCAACGTCGGCAACGGCGTGACCGAGGTCCTCGGCGGAGAGCACGACGACTCCAAGGGTTGGTTCATCCAGCCCGCCGTCATCGTCGCCTCCGACCCGAAGTACCGCACGATGTGCGAGGAGCTGTTTGGCCCCGTCCTCACCATCCATGTCTACAAGGCTGAAGAGTACGAGCCGACGCTCGACATCTGTGACGCCACCAGCCCCTACGGCTTGACGGGTGCGATCTTCGGCCGCGACCGCGGTGCGATTCACGAGGCCGTAGTCCGCTTGCGCCACGCCGCGGGCAACTTCTATATCAACGACAAGCCCACGGGCGCCGTCGTCGGCCAGCAGCCGTTCGGTGGAACGCGGGCCTCGGGCACCAACGACAAGGCGGGCTCGGCTCTCAATCTTTCGCGTTGGCTCTCGGCGCGCACGATCAAAGAGACCTTCGACGCACCGCGTCGCTTCGACTATCCCTTCATGGACGAAGCCTAAACGACGCTCCTGCGCGCCCGCGCAATGAGCCCCCTCGCCTGCCCCCCGCGCGGTACGATGTGTACATGCGACGGGGGGTCGCCTTATTTTCACTTGCGCTGGCGGCGTGCTCGGGCGTCAACGGCGACTTCGATCCGCGGGCCACGAGCACGGCCAGCGGCGCGACCCAGGGCGCGACCTCGGTCAACACCGACGGCCAGACCAACGACGGCCCGTCGGGGGGCGCCGATTCGTTCCCCGCGACCGAGGGGGCCGACGGTGGTTCCTCGGGCGTGTCCGACGAGTGCCCGCTTGCGCCCCCCGCCCCGATTCACTTCTCGATCTCCGCCAACGGGGCCGTCGTGCCCCCCAACTGCCAGAGCGGCTTCCTCGACGGAAAGCTCGGCCTCGTTCAATATCCGCCACCCGACATCATCCAGATCGAGCAGTGCCAGATCGGCGCCTGCGAGGTCTGCCAAGGCGATACGATCCAGATCGACTTTGAAGGCTCGCTTGCGCTTCCGCAGCCGCTGACCACCTGTGCCGAGTTCTCCGCGTGGGCGACCGAGGGCGACGACGGCTGCCAGTGGCGCGGCCTTGTCTTGTTCGCCGATGAGGGCGCGGGCCGCTTCCCCGCCTTCATCGCCTCATCGCAGCTACAGGTGCCCCCGGTCCCTGAGGTCAAGGTCGAGCTCCGCGGCATCGGCCAGTGTGGTACCGACGAGCCTGGCGACTGTGACCTTCGACGGCCGGGACGCTACGCGTTGCTCGTCTCCAACCAGCTCGTCACCGTCGAAGACTCCCCCGTCGACATCTCGTTGGACAGCCAGGGCAACGGCAACGTCCTTGAGTACGAGGTCAGCAACCTCATGGCGCAGCTCACCCCGAACTGTCGGCGCCAGGTTGCGTGGACGGCTCGATACTTGATGGATTGAAGCCGACCACCCGCTTGAGCACCATCCCCTCGGGCAGCGACTCCTCGGGCTCCACGCCATTGAGCGCCGCCAGATGCGGCATGTCGATCACCGAAGGCCACCGCGTGTTGGCCTCGGTCAGCGTCATCGCCTCGGGCAGCTCATGGAGGCTGATCCGCATCGGCTGAACCGAGAGCAACGCCGCCTCCGCCCGTCGGAAGCTTGCGAAGCTCTCCGCGATGATCTGGCTACGCACGTCCCAGCCCTCGTCGGGCCCGATCGCCGCCAGCTCGATCACCGTGTCGCCGTAGTCGATAAACGCGAGCAGGCCATACAGCGCACCCGTGGAGGTCGCCATCGAGAACCCGGCCGACTCCACCGTGAAGCCGCCGACCTTGCCGCTGAAATTCTCGCCCCGCTTGATCTCGCCATCGGCGAAGAACTTCTCCAGCGCATCGGCGGCCGACTCCGCCTCGGCCGGCACCATGATGAGCAGCGCCTTGTCATCATCGGAGCGAGCGATCGCCCGCGCGCCCTCGTGCATCACCGTCCATTGCTCGGGGAAGTCGAAGCGAAACCCACGCTTGGGATGCACGAGCGTACGGCCCGCCAAGAACCCATCACGCGGGTCGGTGCCGTACAGCACGCCGTCGAGCATCGCCAGGTACTCGGGGTCGGCCGCAGGAGGCTCACCCGAGCCTGGCAACATCTCCCGCACACGATCACGGCGAAGCTCGGGGTCGGGATGCGTCGACAGCCACGTGGGCACCCGCTCCGATTGCTCGATGCGACTCACCGTCGCCAGCACATCGAACACCGCGACGGTCGCCGCTCGATCGTAGCCCGCGCGCCCGCTGTATCGCAGCCCCAGCGAGTCCGCCTCGTACTCGTCGTCGCGACTGTGCTTGAGGAGCGCCAGGCCGGCCGTGCTCGCCGCGATTCCTCCCACGTGGCGAAGGTTCGGATCGACCACCCGAAACAGCCCCACGCTCGCCGCGGCCACCCGACTCTTGCGTAGCTGCACCACGCCGTGGCGCGCCGTCACATGCCCGACTTCATGGCCGAGTACCGCCGACAGCTCGTCCTCCGAAGATAGGTGCACCAGCAGCCCACGGGTGGCGTAGATGAACCCGCCTGGCAGCGCGAATGCATTGACCCCGGGCTCGTCGAGCACGCGGAACGTCCACGGCAACGTTGGACGCTCCGAGTGGGCCGAGACCTCCGACCCTACGCGCTCGACCAGCGGGGTCAGCTGCGGATGCTCGTACAGGCCAAGCGCCTCTACGATCTCCGCGTCGGTCTCCCGACCGAGCTTGATCTCATCCGACTCGGAGACCGTGGTGAGCTGGAGCCGCCCCGTGGCCGCGTTCACCGAGCAGCCCGCCAGCAGGCCACAGACAACGATGGGAGCGAGACGGCGATGGCCCACGGGTCCGCATACGATAGCCGCCCCACACGCGTGGGCAAGCGACACGGACGGGCTAGCCGCGTCGGCGCTTGCGGAAGCTCCCGAACAGCCCCGTCTTCGGCGGGTTCACGTTCTCGTTGCGCGCCTCGGCCATTTGCCGCAGCTGCTCCGCCTCGTCTTTGCTGAGGTCCTCGGGGATCGTCACTTCGACATGCACGTGGTGATCGCCGCGGCCGCGCTGACCCAGCACGGGAATCCCCTGGCTGCGCAGCACCAGCACCTCGCCCGTCTGCGTGCTCGGCTTGATCTGGACCTCTTCGGTGCCTTCGAGTGTGTCCACCGCGAGCGAGCATCCGAGTGCCGCCTGGAACATCGAGACTTCCACCTTGCTGTGGATGTCGTACTCGTCCCGAACAAAGCGTCCGTCGGGACGCAGCCGCAGCACCACGTAGAGGTTGCCAGGCGGTCCCCCTTGCGGGCCTGCCTGGCCGCGCCCTTGGATGCGCAGCGTCTGGCCGTCATCGACCCCGGGCGGGATGTTGACCGTCAGCGTCGTCTCGCGCTGCACCGCTCCCGTGCCCCCGCAGTCGCCACAAGGATCGGTGATCATCCGCCCCTCGCCGCGACACACGGGACAGGTCGTTTGCAGCGTGAAGAAGCCTTGCCGATGGACCACCTGTCCACGGCCACCACAGTGCCGACAGCTCTCCGCCGTTGTTCCTGGGCGGGCGCCCGAGCCTGAGCATGTGTCACACGCCTCGCGACGCGGCACGACCACGTCGTGGTTGCCCCCGTGGACGACATCTTTCATCGAGATCTCGAGCTCGACTTTGATGTCTCCCCCGCGCTGCGCCCCGCCTCGACCCCGGCCACCGAAGCCGAGGTTGCCGAACAGGTCCCCGAACAGATCGCCGAAGTGGCTGAACACCTCGTCCGTGCCAGAGAATCCTGAGAAGCCCGCCTGTGACGGCCCCTCGTGCCCGAAGCGGTTGTACAGCTCGCGCTTCTCGGGGTCGTGGAGCACCTCGAAGGCCTCCGCCGCTTCTTTGAACCGTTCTTCGGCCCCCTCATCACCCGGATTTCGGTCCGGGTGGAACTTCATCGCCGCCTTTCGGTACGCGCGCTTCACCGTTGCCGGATCTGCATCGCGAGGGACGTCGAGGACCTCGTAATAGTCGCGTTTGGCGGACACCGCGCGGCGGAAGCTAAGCACGACCCCCTCCCCTGTCAACGGTCCGAGCCCGTGATCGTCCGTTCTGTTCCCATTTCGCCCGCTGATCTTCGTGTGCCCGCTCGCACCGCCGACCCCGCGCCCCAAAATTCGCCCATTACCGCCCTCTTTGTCTTCCTCGGCGCTTGTGGGCTCCGTTACGACCCACGACCGGGGTGTGTTAGCGTGCGTGCGGCACACTCATGTCGATCCTCCGTAGCCAAGCCCTCCTCTCCTGCGGTGTTCTCGGTCTGTCCCTGCTCACAGCGGCCTGTGACGACGACGAAGGACCCGGAACCCTCTTCGACGAAGAGGGCGTGTGGTCCGTGGTCAACTACGACCTCGACGGCTCGGGAGACCTCAAAGAAATCGACACCATGAACCGTCGCGACGCGTTCATGCTCAGTTTCGATCCCGAAAATCGTGTCGTCACCGCTGCGGCCTGCGGCGAGACCGAAAACGACACCCCCGCCAACTCCGGCTGCTTGCTCACCCCCGACACCACCTCGTGGTTCTGTACCTGTTACGGCTACGACTTCGTCGAGGACCAGATGCTCTGGCGCGAGTTCGACGCGGGCGACATCCCCCCCGAGCTAAGCCTCGACGACGTTGTCGTCGGCGAGGACGGCACCACCGACGCAGAGCTCGGCACCGTCATCCAGCTCGGCCCCATCGAGGGTGTCAGCTCCACCTTCAACTACCTCCCTCTCCCCGACGGCTTGTTCGGCAGCAACGGGGAGAACTCGCGCTACATCTTCCAGGCCCGATCGACCGCCGTCTTCGCCCGCGCCTACGAAGACGAGGTCCGCGACACTTGCGAACCCTGCGTGCCTGATGCCGAAGCCATGTAAGCTCGCCTGATGCAGCTAAGCTCGGCGGTCAACTCAGAAGACGCGACGAGGGCTCAGGGCTGCAAAGACTTTATGGAGGCGCTCGACGTGCTGGTGCTGTCCCCGGTCTTCAAAACCGGTGTGGGGTGCGAGGAGCATCCTGGGCAGGTTCGATTCCTGTGCGCCTCCGCTGATTAAGCTGGTGATTTCAACAACTTAAGAATCTAGACCGGTCCCGTTGCGTAAACCCGCTACGGGGAGCCTGCGTCCACACAGCGCCTTGATGGTGTAGCGGCGAGGGATGGCGAAGAAGCGACACGATCCCAAGCAACGACAACAATGGGCGGCGCGGTGGCACACGAGTGGACTGAGTGGAGCGGCGTCGCTTGGCAGCCAAAGCCAAGGCGCTCGGTCGTCGGGCCTTGTTGGAGGTCGCGACCATCGTCACTCATCGCCCAGAAGTACGACGGCAGCAAGCGACGCGGCCCTGGGCGACCGTCGACCTCCAAGACCATCGCTGGCCTCGTCGCTCGCTTCGCCACCGAGAATCCCACTTAGGGCTACACCAGGATTCGCGGCGCGCTCGCGATGCTCGGCCATGAAGTCGGACGGGCCACCGTCGCGAGGATTCTGGCCAACCACGGCATTCAGCCATCGCCGCACCGACCCCTGCGGTGGGCGACCTTCCTCAAGGCCCATTGGGGGCAATCTGTGCCGCGGACTTCGTTGCGGTCGAAGTGCTGACGCTTCGCGGCCTGAGCCGGCGCCACGCGCTGTTCGTCATGGACCTCGCCTCCCGTCAGGTCGAGTTCGCTGGCATCGTGGCCGAGCCCTACGAAGCGTGGATGAAGAACGTCGTGCGCGGGCTGACCGATCCAATCGACGGCTTTCTCCTCCAGGCAGCAGACGTGATTCTCGACCGAGACCCAGTCTTCACCAGGGAGATCCGCCAGATGCTCAAACGGGAGGGCGTTGGCGTCGTCCGGTTGCCATCGCGGAGCCCGAATCTCAACGCGTACTGCGAGCGCTTCTTTGGTTCTCTGCGCCGAGAGTGCTTGTCGGGAGTTATCCCCTTGAGCGAAACGCATTTGCGTCGAATCCTTCAAGAGTACGTAGAGCACTATCACGCCGAGCGACCGCATCAAGGCTTGGGAAATAGGCCACTCATGCCCGAGTCAGCGGCGAACGGCGACGGGCCGGTGAGTTGCACAGAGCGGCTCGGTGGAGTGCTGCGTTTCTATCACAGGGAGGCGGTATGACCGGGGCCGACTGCGTCCCATTATTCCCAATTGCGATACCCCCAATCACAACCAATTGTGGCGCCAGGCGGCCGCAGATCGAGAATGGCGACGTGGATGAGAAATGGGACAACACGAGCGTCACCGTAGAACCGAATGGTAGAGTCCGAGACCACCATCAACAGACACGATGACGTCATCGACTCCATCAGCATTGAAGTCGCCGACGATACGAGGGCCATGCGGGAGCGGCATGAAGCTCTCTACGCCGAACTGCGGGAACAATGCTCCATGGTAGAGTTCGTACGACCCGTCCGGGAAGTATGTCGCATATTGTCCATGGATGATGCCGTCGGATGCTTCAGGAGAGAATCGACCTGCGAGCGTCAAGCCGCTGATCCCGGGAGGGTAGTCGAGCATCAGTGACTCCGACTCGACGAAACCACCCGATTGCCAGTCAATGAGAGTAAGGGACTGGATGTCGTGGACGAGCAGTATTTCCGTGTTTCCGTCACCCATGAAGTCCCCGGAAACTGCTCTGAGCATAAGCGGGGGTTGGGGGGAACGAATGAGATTGACTGAGCCGTTCGCCCCCGAACCACCGAGCAGCACAATGATCTCCATCGGATCGTGGTTTGGATAGCTTTCGCAGGCAACGTCCCAAACGATCGCGAGATCGCCACGATCATCGCCGTTGAAGTCACCCGCCAAAAAGTCCCAAGCGGAGCATCGCAGATCTGTAACCTCGGAGCCGACGAGCGAAAAACCATCGGCGACTGACCACACATTGAGCGTTATTGCCGCATCGCCAATCTCGCCAGTGACGAGTTCGGCTACACCGTCTCCGTCGAAGTCGAGCGCCCCCGAGCGTAGCGCGTAGTTCTCGTTGGTGTTTGCGAAATCCCGGAACGCCAGCGTCTGCAACGTTGCGCTGTCGAGCACGACGACCTGCAACTCACCTCTTCCTCTGTCCGCAGTGAGCGCGAGTTCCTTGGTTCCATCGCCGTTGAAGTCGGCGTTGAGCACAGGTAAGTAGTCAGAGAGATTCCAGTCCAAATTGAACGGCGAGTCGACGTCGGCCAACACGTCGGTGGGCTGCAGAGCGTCGACCAACCGCAGGCCGAAATCATCTCGACCAGATACGAGCAAGGGTCGGATGCCGTCGCGCACCTGCTCGACAACGCTAACCGGGTAGCCGAAGACCTCCTCGTATAGATGTAGTTCGTGGCAAAATGGATGAGGAAGGTCCGATTGCAGACAACTTTCCCCCTCGGAAGTAGCGCCATCGGAGGTGCTATGACCCGTCGGGCCGCTGGAGTCCGCGCTTCCACTCGCCGAGCCTCCACCGTCCGATAGTCCAGCGCTTGGTCCGCAACTCATCACGAGCAGCAACGCGCTCAACGATGCGGACCATTCTTGAAGCATGAAATCCACACTGCGGGCTTATCGACCGCACTTCAAGCGTCGTCGCGCCAGGATTCAGCCCTTGCGGTTTGCTCAGGATCACCAACCCCGCCTCGCTACTTGGTTCCTCCGTGAGTGATTTCCCGATGTTGCGAACGTGGAACTCTGGGCGAGTTGGTCCGATACCTGCGCGCCCGTGAATCAAGCGGCACCGTTAAAATGGCACGAACGTGCCAACTGGTCCTCGCTGAATCCAAACTGAGACAAAGTCGCGCTGCTGCCAGCTATGCCTGGGCGTCGAAAACGCGTGGCAGGCGTCTCGACTCCCGGTCCTTTCTGGCGCTGCTCTCGCAAACGAGATCTCAGATCAAGCAATTTGGACCGTTGTGGCTTGCAGTGGAGTGGCCGCTGAGGCATCAGGCGGCTGTTCGACACTCTCGAACGTAGCGGTGATGGAGGCCCCCGACGGTGCTGCGGGCCATGGCATTCGGCAGGATTCGCGTCGCAAGTGCGCGCGGGGGCGACATGGGCCAGCTACGGGGGATTGGTGGAGACTGGCTGCTCCTGTGGCGAACACATGCCTCGCACGACCGCGACCGATTGAGCTCAAGACGAGACGACCGCGGATAGGGAACATGCGCCACGAATTTGATGGTGGCCCGAAGTACCCCTGGCCTGTGGTCAGTGCGCGTTCTTTACATAGGTGGCTATTATCGGCGAACGCCGGCCTGAGGGCGGCGCTGGTACCGAACTCTCATCGCCCGCAAGTACGACGGGAGCCGGCGCCGCGGCCCAGGACGTCCTCGGACGCCGAAAACCATCGCTGCTCTCGTCGTTCGTCTTGCTCGGGAAAATCCCAGCTGGGGCTACACCAGGCTCCGTGGTGGCTTGGCACTCCTCGGTCACCAGATCGGACGAACCACCATCGCGAGGATCCTCGCTGAGCATGGCATCCAGCCCGCCCCTAAACGGCCGCAGCGGTGGTCGACCTTCTTGAAGGCACAGTGGGGCTCCATCTATGCCGCCGACTTCTTCACCGTCAAGCGGTTCACCCTTCGTGGGCTGGTCCGCCGGCACGTCCTGTTCGTCATCGACCTGAAGACCCGGCGAGTCGAGATTGCTGGCATCGGGGCAGAGCCTCACGAGCAATGGGTCTGCAACGTCATTCGAGGATTGACAGATCCCATCGATGGATTCCTCCTCGGTGCTCGGCACCTGATCCTGGACCGAGACCCGGTCTTCACCAAGGGTGTACGCCACATGCTTGAGCGAGAGGGCATCAACGTGGTGCGATTGCCCTCCAAGAGTCCGAATTTGAATTCCTATGCCGAGCGCTTCATTGGTTCGGTACGGCGCGAGTGCCTCTCGAAGATCATCCCGCTGGGCGAGCGACATCTCCGCAAGATCCTCGAGGAGTACAGTGCCCACTACCACACCGAGCGTCCCCACCAAGGTCTCGACAACCGTGTCATCGAGCCCGAGGTCGCGGCGAACGACACAGGACCGGTGAAGTGCACAGAGCGACTGGGCGGCGTGTTGAAGTACTACTCCCGCGCGGCCTGAGGCGGGTGCTCGGCGTCCCACAATGGCCTCCACAGGACCGAAGGGAGTGTCACAGCCGTCCTCAACATCCTGGAATCACCCGTGTTCGACTCGATCGAGAAAGCGGACAGGACGGCGTCTCAAGTTGGAACGGCTTCCCAACGGCGATGCGAAAGCGGACCTTCTCCGCGCGATTGAGCTGGGAGCTCGACGAGTTCCGCTGTCGAGGATCCTGAACACCCTAGGTTTGTCGCGCTCTCGTTTCTGCGCATGGAAGAACTTCGTCTGCCGGAGCGAGCACCCGACGGGGCTGACGAGCGTCTACTCCTCGCACTCGGTAACCGCCCTTGGACACAAATCTTCTCGATAAGACTCGTCCCCCGGCGTTTCGTCACAAGAGTTGGTCAAGCAAATGGCGCCTAGCTCCCAGTTTTCTGCTGAGAAGCCACCTGTGATCTCCGACCCGGAAAGTTCGACGACTACTTGGCCGCAAGTCGCGTCCGCGCGGATAACGACCTCTGTGGACTCTGCCCATAGCGGCTCATTCTCCCCAGGTCGTCGAATCAAGCGGATGCCGTCCCCCTCGACTTCGAACGAATATGTGCGCTCCTCAATCGCATCCCCGGCGCAGGTGAAGCCGCCCCACCTCACGACATTTGACTCGATGCTCATGATGTTCGGAAACCGGCCCGCGATGAACGGTTCTGGTTTCGTCTCGCCGAGCACGCGTAGCGAGCTATGGTAATCACCAATCCACCCCGAGGGCCAGTCCGCCGGGCCGTCTGTCCCACTCACAGTGGAACTGACAGAAGAAGAATCGGTAGAGGAGGCCTGCTGGCCCGAGGAGCCTGAGCTGGTGTCGACGCCAGCTCCGTCATGTCCGCAGCTCGTCGATGCCACAGCAACACTTGCCGCGAGCGTGCAAAGCCAAAGCGACGAGCGTCCCAACTTGTTCCTCCGGAGCCGGCGTGCCCGACGTCTGCCGACGACGAGCACAACAAACAAGAACATCAGCCGCTCGCGCCGCCGCTTGTCCGGACTAGTCTTACACCCACAGCCTCCCCCCGGTCCATCGCCCGCGCCCGCAGAAGACGAGCCTTCGTGGCTGCTCGCAGCCGGAGATGTGCTCATTCCCGATTCGTCCAACCCGCCTCCCCCGCCGCTCGAATCGCCCAGCCCGCCTCCCCCGCTAAGGCATGCAGAGAAATCGTAGGTACACGACCCTGTACAAGCAAGATCGCCGGCCAGATATCCGAAATCTGTGCACTTGGCAGTGTAGCCGAGTTCAGACACCGAGAGGTCGTTGCCATCGCACTGCTCGGTCCCTTCGCGGATGCCGTTAGTGCATACTTCGCAGCCAGTCGGAACAGGAGCAGCACAGTCGCGTATGCCGTGATCGCACAGTGCCTGGTTCATCTCCGTGTAGGCTTGATCCCCGTAGTTGCAGCCAACAAACCTGGACAGCGAATCGAAGAAGTCCGCATACGTCATCGGATTCGTTCGAAGCGCGTAAACAAGGGCAATGCCTGCAGCTTCATCGGCCGTCACACACGACACCGTCGACGCAGGTTGGTCGCACCCCGGGGGCCACGCCACACCAGCCAAGGGGGAGCAATCGTACGGAAATATCGGCTCGCAGTATAACCCGTGAACAGAGTTCCACCAAACTTGAAGGATGCTAAAGGTGTTGTAGCCTTCGGTCGCATCGCATGCGCACAGCGCATTGGCAGATGTCTCGGTTTCATTGTTGCTCGGTTTGTCGCAAACGTCCACATCCAGGCAAGCGGGGTCGTCGTCGAGGTCGAGTCCTCGAAGCAGCCCGTGGCCGTCACCACGCAACACAGCCACAGACAAGACAATCGCAGCATGGGTTGGTCGATGCGGTCGTTGGCCATCGTGGTCGAAGCCTGACACGCACATGCCCCGCGCGTCGAGAACGGCGCTGGCCCTCGGTGTGAGAAGGGCCTGGTTGTAGTCCGATCCCCCAACGAATCGAGTGGCTGGCCGCTCGTCCGCTTCACCACGGCTCGTGTTGATGTCGGACGTCCGCCAGGATCCACAGCGCGGGATGCTTCACCGCGGTGGGCCCGAAGTTGTCGGCGGGGCTCGAGTATCTGCGGGCGCCACCATTTGCGAACAAGGCCACCCACCATATCCGGGCGACGACGACTCCGTTTGTCGTGTTTGGAAGCAGGCGCCGCTACGACATCTCGCTCGGTACCCGACTCGGTTTTCGGCCGTCGGCGTGATGGGCGGATGGGCCCCGCAGTTCACGTCCGTCGCGGTGGTGCGCAATCGCTTTTGGGTGCACGAAAACGTCGGGCTGTTGCTGTCGGGCTCGACGGGGGTGCACTGGGGCCTCGGCCCTGGGGGCGGAGGCCTCGACAGGACGCATACGTGGGAATGGTCGCGGTGCGCGTTGGCGTCGAGGTCCGCTTCGGGCCACGCGGTTGGTCAACGGGTCGATCGGCCTGCGGGTTGGTTGAACGCTCCATGTAAGCACACTACGGTTGCGGTCGATGGTGACGCAGTTGGAGGTGTTCATATTTGCGTTCGTTGCGGCCGTTTCCCTCGGCTGTGACGGCAAGACAAACCGGGCCGACGAATCCCACAAGGACGGTGTTGGTGACGACGGCACGTCCAAGGCCCACCCGGCCACACTGATGGAAGCCCGAAAGGGCTTTCGCACCACGCTGGTCGCTGCGGGCGACGAAGCGGGTCCGCCCGATGTTCCGCCCCCCGATGGCGACTTCGAGCTTATCCGCTATCGCGCGGCGCCAGGCGAGCTTGCGGCCTACCTGACCAAGGACCCCGGCGACGGTCAACGCCACCCCGCGATCGTGTGGATCACGGGGGGGCGACACCAACAGCATCGGGAACGTCTGGGAACCACGCAATGCGGACAACGATCAATCGGCTGCGGCGTATCGTCGCGCGGGAATCGTGATGATGTTTCCGTCGCAGCGGGGAGGCAACGACAACCCCGGGCGACGCGAGGGATTCTTGGGCGAGGTCGATGATGTGCTCGCGGCAACCGACCATCTCGCGACGCTGCCATACGTCGATCCGCAGCGGATCTATCTCGGTGGTCACAGCACAGGTGGCACTGTGGCTCTACTCGTCGCGGAGGCGTCCGATCGGTTTCGGGCGGTGTTTGCGTTCGGCCCTGTGGAAGATGTTCGCGGCTATGGGGGCGACTTTGGATCTTCGATCGCCAGGGTTATGGCTCGATAGCATCCGCTCGCCGGTTTTTGTAGTTGAGGGTAGTGACGGTAACGCTGATTCGCTTCGTGCGATGAAGGGCAGATCGAAGAACTCGAAAGTGCAGTTCTTCGAGGTTCCGGGCGTTGACCACTTTGCGATCTTGAGCCCCGTCAATAGCCTGATCGCGCAGGAGATACTCCGAGATACGGGGGACACGGTGTCCATACGCTTCGACGCCGAGCAGCTTCGGCGCGCGGTGAGTCGCTGACCCGCACCAGCGTCTCCCCGTCTGGGTCCTTCCACCAACCTAGCAAACGAGCGAGCGCCTGTAGTGCGCCGGGCTCTGCCCTGTCCACCGACGAAAGGCCCGACGGAAAGCGCTCTCAGTGGTGTAGCCCAGTGCGAACGCGACCTCGTAGAGGCTCAGCTCGGAGTCGGAGAGTAGTTGGCGGGCCGTCGCCACGCGCACCTCATCGATGAGCGCCTGCACCGACGTGCCCAGCTCACCGACGCGCCGTTGCAGCGTACGTAGGCTCATGCCGACGCGGCGGGCCAAGGCCGCGGCGCTGTACTCTCGCCGGGCCGCGTTGCGCGTGGCGGAGTCGCGGATGCGTCGGAGCTCTGCGGGCTCCTGCTCCTGTTCGAGCTGCTGCCGTACCAGCTCGAGGTGGGCCCGCAGGATACGAAGCCGCGGGCCTGCGTCGGGATCGACGGGGTCGTCGAGTCGCTCGGCATGGAACAACAGCGCGTTGCAGGGAGCGTTGAAGCGCACGGGCACGGAGAAGGCGTCTGCGTAACGATCCAGGGGCGCGGTCGGTGAGTGGCCGAGCCACACCGTGTGCAAGGCATCGGGCAGGCCGAACCCGATGGCGACCACGCGTGCCCCCATCGCCAGGGCCATCTCCGTACTGAGCGCGCCGAACTTCCGGTCGTTTGGGTGTTCGAGGCGCAGCATCGGCCCGGGCGGCGCCTCGATGAACTCCAGGACGACGCTCGTGGACAGCACGCTGCGGTAGCGCACGAAGGTCTCGATGCCCGCGCGCAGATCGGGTACGAGGCGGGCGACGGCCTCGAGCGGTCCCAAAAAGTGCAAGGGGGCCGCCGCTGCCATGTCCAAGGCCACGGCCTCGTCGGGGACCTGCTGCTGCAGCAGGCCGAGGATGCGCGACACCGCGTCCTCGGGGACCCGCTCGGGTGCGGCGATCAGGGCGTGCGGCGCAAGCCCAGCCGCCTCGGCGATACGCTCGAGCGGCACGCCGCGCTGCACGGCGTAGGCCGCCGCGGTGGTCATGAAGTTCGCCAGCATGGACGGGCCTGGCGGGTTGGCGTCAACGGCTCGGTCTTTGTCGTGCATCGCGCGGACCATGGAGGGGTTGGGCGATAGCTTTCAGAGCGTGTCGGTCGATTCTACGCGACGGCACCCCGAAAGACCCCAAGGAGCGAAGCCATGAATCACACCGTTGAAGACCTCCTCGTGCTCCCCGGCCAGGGAAAGCAGATCGGCGCCAATATCTACATCCCCATCGGAACCGAGCACACGGGCGGCGTCTTCTCCGCAATGAAGGTGACCCTCCTCCCCCACCAGCTCCTCGCCCCCCATACCCACGACGACGAAGATCAGGCCGTGTACGTGGCCTCGGGCGAGCTGGAGTTCGAGGTCGGCGGCGAGGATGGGCTGCGCTTTACCGTTCCGGCCGGCAGCTTCGTCCGCAAGCCGGCTGGTGTGGAGCACTGCTTTTGGAACGCCACCGACACGCCCAGCGACTACATCGAGCTGAACGCGGGAGACCAGTTCCAAAAGCTGGTCGAGAAGAGCGCCGACGGGCCGATTCGAATGGCGATGGACGCAAAGAAGCACGGCGTCAACGTCAACTTCAAGCGCATCCCGGGCCTGCTCGCCAAGCACCGCCTCACCAGCGTCGCGACCATGAACATGCCCTGGGAAGGCAAGGCCATGCCGAAGTTTGCCTGAGGCACCACGGGCGTCGCCCCGTCCCGTACCCCGCGGGACTGGGGGCTTCGTCGTGCTACCTGCTGGGGAAGCCGATAAATCGGCCATCCCTGTGCTTCAGCTTGTGCTCGACATAGCGCTGCCCGCTGCTCCCTTTGAAGAGATCGACTTTGCCAAAATAGCCGTCGTGCAGCGGACAGGCCTCAAACAGGGCCTCGGCGCGATCGAACAGCTCGGGTCGGTCGAGGCACATGCCCGCGTATTGGAACGCCGCGACTCGGCCTAGATTTCCGCAACAGAGCGAATTGACGGGGGCGGGAACTCGCTCAGCTCCCACGAGCGCGCGTTCGATCAAGACGTCGATGTCGTCGAGCTGTGAATGCCGCCTCCACGCCGCCAAACCCATCAAGATCCCAGGCCCCCCGTGGCACCAGCCATGGAAGAAGCTCGGGTTGTCGCCAGTCTCCGCGGCTGGCCAGGTTGAGAGGGTCTCGTCGGTGCGCTGGGTACTCCACAACTCGTCCACGAGCGCGTCGCCCAGCTCGATAGGAACATCCGAGTCGAAAACTGAAAACGCGGCGAGAAACCCAGCGTAGCCGTGCGCGGCACCAAGGAATGCGTCCTCGACATCGAGCAACGCCTCCACACCCGCGCAGAGCTTGGCCTCCAGCTGATGACGTGTGGACTTGTCGACCAATGGCCGGCCGTAGAGGGTCTCGATCTCCTCGATTGCGATCAGCACCCCCGCGAGCCCTGAAGTAAGGTCAAGCTGGCCACTTTGTAGCGCCGTGTCGCAAACGCGCATAAGAAGCTTGCGGACGCCGTCGCCATCTGTCTCGGGAGCCATCACATGCAAATGCACATTGGCCAGAGGGCCCGCGAGCAACCCAAGTCGATGGGGCGCGATGATTTTTGGTGGGGAAAGAGGGATCGGCTCGTCAAACCCGCTGATGAGCCCCTCCACAAGGAACATCCCCTCCGCGCACAGCATGTAGCCTGCGAGCCCCTCGGGCCACGGCCGATCAAGCGTGATCTCATGGCCCCCGGTTTCGGTAGGTTCGGTCACTGTATGTGGCTTCGTCAGCTAAAACGACCAGAGAGCATGGCGCTCCTTTGGGCGCTTCCGCTCTCTGGTCTGGGTCCGGCGGCCTAGGAGGCAGCCGGGCTTGAGTCCGCCGCGAGACTCGTTGTAAAGCCTCCGCCGAGGCGGCTTTCATCTTCACATGTATCGAGAATGTTGCAGGAATTGCCTCTGCACGTCATTGTGCCACATCCCGCTCCACCTCTCACCAGGTCATTGATTTCAGTAGCCGACAGCGCCTTCGGCTGACGTCGAGTTCGTTTTTCTTTTTTCATTATATAGACTCCTTGTCCGTGAGCACTTTACTCGCGAACGAGCATACGGTCGGCTACTTGCATGCGCAATCAGTTCCCGTGAATTGATATAGACATTTTTCATTGCGCTCGAAAACCATCATCGCAACTACCAACCATTGGGACATTCTCAACATTAACCCAACAACCAAGACGTTCACATATATCACGCAAGCCCCTCAGCATTACCACTGTCAACCTCGCATCATCCACAACAACGCTATTGGCAACAGCACACTCAGCTCGGGGCAACATACACCAGCCATGGGGCAACAAGGGGCGAGGCCCGCACCAGTGAGCCACAAGCATCGGCGCGACTCTCAGCCGAACATAGACTCCCACGTCTTCTTAATGAAGCGCTGGTCGACCCTCCCAAAGCTCAGGCTTATTGGCCCGCCCGTCGATATATCAATGTTCATCTCACGCAGAAACGCTCGTGTTGAGCCATACACATCATCAAAATAGTCAGAATTCTTCTCCGCGAACGCTCGGCAAAGGCAAGAGTACACACGCCAACTTCGGCCGACAAACAACGGATCCGCGCCGACAAACAATCCGCGCCCCTCAATACCGAACGCGGCTGCGGGGCGGGTGTGCGCAAGCTGAATCGAGGCGCACCCACGTAGCTCGGCCGACAGTATTCGGCCATACTTGCGCAGCGAGCGGGCCGAGTCGAAGTACAGCACGATCTTGTCGGGGCGCGCATGGTCCTTGCCTGCGTAGAACTTCCAGTCAGGGAACTTCGGATCCCGCAGGTTCATGTCGATTAGGCGATCGACATTGCGAATGTAAGAACGGGCGGTAGAACAAACATAGAGTTTAATCTCCCAGTCCTTGGGTCGATGCTCATGAGGGTGGGGCCGAGCCATCCAGGGATTGCGTACGATAAACTCAACGTCGCCATCGATCGTGGCGCGCTTGTTGTCGACGCGAATCCGGCGCTTGAACGCACGGAGCTTCGCCTCAAAGAAGGGTCGGGTGAACTCGGGCTGTCGCGGATGGCAGTAGACGTCGGTCGAGAGCGACATTTACAGCTACCCCAGGAGGTCGAGATCGAGTTCCGCGAGCGCGTCGCGATAGGGTTTCCTCAAAGAGCGCACCAATCGCTTGATTTGGGGCGAAAATGACGGGTGCTCAACTCGATCTGCGATGTCGCAGAAGGCGTCATCGAGGTCGCTATATCGCTTGGTGGGGTCGACCTTCAGACAGCGCAAGAATGGACGGTAGAGGTCCTTGGCGCCCAGTTCCTCTAGTGTATTCTTGACGACCGATTTACCCTTCGCGCCGTTCCAATCGCGGCGCATCTTGAAACCCGACAGCGCGTGCATCGCTAGTGCTCCATACTGAAAGACGACCATATTCTCGTACTGTTCGACGTCGGGTTTGTGCTCGGGAGCCGCAAAGAACGGCGTAAACGCAAACATCATGGGCGGATATGGGCCATCGTCTTTATAGGGAACCGTGCTGTCAAAGTCGATAATCGTCACCGTGTAGGGACCGCGCGTCGCGATCACGTTGCCGCACTTGATATCGCAGTAGATCAACCCACGGCGCCGAAACGCGGCGTACTGCTCAACCAAGAAGATCAAGCCCGCGATCACCTGCCGCTTGTTGATCCCCGTGTGCTCAAAGTGGCCGCCATCGATGAATTCGGTCGCAAACCATGCATTGTAGGTGCATTCAGAGACATAGCGTTTTTGTACCGCGGCCGGCAGAGTCTCGAACAGCCGCGGCACCGCAAGTCCTTGCAGAAGCTTCAGGGCGGTACGCTCACGGACAATGAATCGTGCATGGTGCAATTGATGCTCGGCACGACACGTACCCGCGTACTTGATGAAGAACTTCTGCTTCCCCGATTCGATGGCGAAGCAGCGTTTGAGATACTGATTTGTCGTCTTCAATCGAGACCCATCGTAGCGCGCGTCGATGAGGTTCTCAACGTGCTTTGTCGCTCGGGCATCCTCATCCGCCAGCGATCTCAATACATCGGTGAGTTGGCGAAGTCAGGTGAGCGCAAACGACCATCTCCAACCATGGTGTGTGGCGTCTTGCCTCATCGTTGTGCGCGTAGACGCGCGTAGACGCGCACAATATCGGCGTCTCGCTCTGCGTGACGTGGACGCTCAGCGCAACCGATCGAAGACCGCGCGCAGTGCACACGACGCTCGGGATCGACATCGGGCGGGTGATCATCGCGCCGTCCGGCGAAGATGAACATGGTGCCGCCCCTTCGGCCGCAGGCCCTCCGCCATGATCGCGGCCACGAAGCGCTCGACGGGCAGCCGATGGGCGTCGACCACTACTTCCGTGTGGACTAACGACCCACCGCCCACTCCAGCACAATATGGCCATCGACCAACGGGCGGCCTGCGGCGACCACCGACCGGGCGTCCACATCCACTCGGAGCGGCGACGAAGTCCAGCGCAGGCGTGCCTCGGGCCGCAGGCACAGCGCCGAGTTGAGCTGCACCGAAAGACCTACCGCGCCCGACAAGATGCCCGCGGCCCACTCATCGATCCGTCCTGCGATCGGACCCGTGGGTTCGCCGTGTGCCCAGGCTACCGCCAGACCTCCACCCGTGCTCCTGCACGAACGCGGCGACGTCGGCCGAGCGCATGTAGTCGTTGGCCGGAAACCCGGAAAGCACAATCTCCTCGATGTCGAGGGGGGTCACGCCATCGGGCGTGATGTCGGCCGTCACCCCAATGGCGCTCAGCATGACGGGATCGTCGAGGAACGCCCGGACATCTACATCGTTGCAAAACGAGCTACCGCCCCATACGAGCTCGGCGTAGAGCACCTCGGTGTTGCCCGAGCGAGCGGGATCGGCCGACAGCTTCAAAATACGCTCAAGGACGAAGACGGAGCCCCGGGTGATACCCTGGATCGGTGCTCGGCTTACGGTTCGGGTCGCTGACTCTATTGTCCTTGGTCGCGTGTGGTCCCAGCGTGGGCCCGGACGGTGCGGCGGAGGGGTCGTCGGGGGCGGTGAGCCAGGACTCCTCGGGGACGGGAGGCTCCGGTTCCATCGCGGAGGATACGACGAGCGCGACGGTCGAGCCGAGCACGACCACGGGCGAGTCGACGGGCAGCAGCGGCACCACGGCCGTGGACCCTTGCGAGCCGGGCCAGGGCTGGGTGTGGTCCCAGCGTTTCGAAGACGAGGAGTCCATTGGCGTGTTCAACGATGTCTTAGCGCTGGGCTCGGATATCGTGGCCATCGGCACCGGGATGGACGAGTCGACGGACCGACCGACCTGGGTTCGGCGATACGACTCTGCGGGGAATGAGATCTGGCGAACGGAGCTCGCGGGGCCAGCGTTTCTCTCTCGGGGGGTGCTCGTCGACGATGAGGATGTCGTCGTGTGCACGTGGGACGACGAACAGGGGCAGCTCGTGCGGCTGTCGGGAGAGGACGGCGCGGTGATGTGGTCTCAGGAGCAGGGGCAGTTCTGGTGCTGGGGGCTCGCGACCGATGCCAGCGGGGTCACGGCCGTCGTGGGGACCGAGTTCTTCGATGATCAGCCGAACATCGACCAAGTGCGGGCCATCGACGGCGCCGGGAATCCTTTGTGGACCTGGGAGTCCACGCCGAATCCCGGGACCGGGCTCGATGGGGTGACCATGGTCGATGGCGAGACGATCGTGGTCGGCGACTTGCACGATGAATTCGGAGCCGACCGGGTTCGGCTTGCCCGACTGGATGCGCAGGGGCAGCTATTGTGGTCGACGACCTATGAAGGCGTTATGTTCCCGAGCGAGCTGCGAGCGACCGAGATTGCCATCGAACCTGGGGGCGACATCGTGCTCGCTGGTCGCCAGCGACTCGGAGTTACGGGGGGAACCGACCTGGTGGTTTGGCGCAGCACATCCGAAGGCGAGTTGGTGTGGATGACCGTGCATGACTTCGGCCATCCCGATGACCGCATTGGCGACCTCGTCATATCCCCAAGGGGGGACATCATCGTTACCGGGACAATCGGCGATCAGAATCCCGCGCGTGGCGACATCATCGGGGCCTTCGACGTACTGCTGGCTTCATTCGCCAGCGCCGATGGATCGCTCCAGTGGTCCGACACCCTCGAGTTGTCGGAGATCGACTCCGGTCGCGGCTTGGTGCTCGACCAGTGCGGTGGCTTGATCGTGGGGGGCGGCTCGTTCGAGGCGAAGGAGTACGCATCCCGACCGTGGCTTGGCCGCTACATGCCGTAGATCGAGCGCAGATACGCAGCGTGCAACTTCTCGCTCGATCACCTCAGCTCCCTCGCAGGACAGATCCTCGACCAATACAAGGACGAGCGATGGCCCAAGGACCGCGTGCTGGTCACCGAGACGTGGAACGCCGCCTCCACCTTCGTGGCGATCTCGAAGTCCACCATAGACCCGCCAGCGCACGGCTTCACGGCTGGGTGGAGTGCGAGCGTCGCAACCCCGCGCAGACAGCAACCCGAGGAGATCGGGAGCGGATAGAGGCCGAGGAGGCGCTCCATGCTGATGGCCTCCGTCCTCCTCCGTCCTCCCTGCGTGGATTGGCATTATCGCCTTTCTTGCTTCACGAAGAACCTCGCTCTGTCACCCGAGCCTGAGTCACGCGCCGTCGCAGAGCCTGGCCCCCAAAAATCGCGAGGAGCACAATGGCGTTGGTGGGCCAGGCGAAGTACGGAGTGGCCACAGCAAGTGATATCAGTCCGCCACCGATAACGAAGCCTAGAACCCAAGGGAGATGGCCGGCCAAGGACTGCCGAGTCAGCGTACCAACCCAGGCACGGGTTTCCGCCACCAGGAGCGGGAGGACTCGCCGCAGGGCAACGACAATTCCGATGCACACGCCAAGCGTGACGCCGGTTACTGCGATGCGCAGGTCGGGGCGTTGGTGGATGAGGAACAACTCAACGAAGAGCACGACGTCGATAAAAAAATGGGCCGCGATCAGCGGCCCGAGGCCGGGCTGGAGGCGACGCGCGGTGGTGAAAAGGACCGCCAGCGGCACGGTGAAAACGATCACCGCCGTCCAGCCTTGATACACATGGATCGAGGCGAAAGACAGGATCGCAGCCATCGGGCCCCAACCGCTGTGGATGCGTGCCAAGCCACTTTGTATGACGCCGCGATACAGAATCTCTTCGCCCAGTGCGGCGAACACAGGGGCAACGATGACAACGAAGACGAGCAGGTCCGAGCTCGAACGGACGCGCTGCGCGCTCCAAGCCTCGGCAGTCTGCCACGGCAATATCAGGGCCCATGTGGCGGCAATACCAACTCCGAGCGCTGTAATGACCACGGCGGTTGACCATGCTGCGGGGGCAGTCGTTCGTCGAAGCCCGAGGTCCGCCAGGGTGAACCCCATAGAAATGCGGCGTAGCAGTGGCAAGACCAGCAAGACCGCGACGAGCATCGCTACGATCATCGCGGGGATCTCGAATGGAAACCTGGGGTCTCGTCCAAGAACGCTCTCCCGCGACCACGGCTGTACGCGGACCAGTGTCTCGAACACGAGGCGTATCGCGACGTGAAATCCGAGTAGATCGATCAGCAGCCACAGGGCGCTCTTGCGCTGACTTCCCTCATCGAGGGCACTGCGGGTCGTGGGTTGGGGGGCGGCAGGGCTTGGCATGAGATGAGAGCTGCTTTCGACGTGATCGCGGTCATCCATCGGCGACAACGCCCTGCGCGGCGGTCATTGCACACGCGGACGCACGGTGGTTACGAAGTGGTTTCAAAACCCCGTGGGGCGAGAACGCGGTCAGCGTGCCCGCTCGAAAGGCGCCCGAACGTCGCTGTGCCGGGCGTATTGCTAGTGTGGTCAACGCGGCGAGCGGGTGCGAGGGCCGTGTTCTCGTCGCGCGGAGGTTTTGAAACCATTTCCAAATAAGAGTCGCCGTGGCCCAGGTTTTCTTAGCCACGTGTTTTTTTTTCCAGCGGGCTAATAAAATCGTCGCTCTCGCGACACACCCCGTATTGCCGCGAGACAGGTACAGTGAAGCGGATGGACGAAGAGCCCGCGAAACGACCTGAGCGCGCTCTCACTCGCGTAGCGACTCGCGCCGTAGGTGCCGGGGTGTTGGTCCTGCTCGTCCTGTTGGCGTTGCCCTGGGCTCTACCCGGTCACACGATGGTTGCCGCCCTGGGGGCCTACGTGGCGCTTGGCTCGACCGGGGTCGCGTTCCTTGCGGTCACACCTGTGCTGTTGGCAATGACGGTCGCAACTGCCACCTACCTCGTGGGGTCGCTGGGCCGTGGTGTCGCGGCAGGACGTCTCATGCTTCATCGGGGACCGCGGTCGTTGGTCCCCGCGGCAGCCAGCTTCGTGCATCTACCTCCCGATCTCGCGGAGTTTGGCAACAGTACCGTCGCCATGCTGGAGGAGCTGGAGCACTTCTCGCAGCTTGCATCGAGCGTACCGAAGCACGGCCCACAGACCCCCAAGGGCTGGCTGTGGCGTCACGTGAGTGCAGCGTTCAGCGTTTCTTCTGATGACTACCTCGCCGAGAGTCGGGTCGAGCGGGAGATCTGGCGGTGGGTGATCACTGCGGAAAAGCTCGGTCCGATTCACCTTGAGGAGCTCAGGGGCCTAGGCATAGACCCCGGCTGTGTACGAGAGGAGCTGTCGTCGTCGTCCGCATTGCGGATGCGCTTGCCCACCATTGCGAGCCACGTTGCGAGGATCGCCGATGTTCTTTCACGCTACTCGACGGCCCAATACCGCGGGCATCGATTGCGCCCGCCCGAGGCCGCGGGAGCGGTTGCCTCCACCGACGAAGCACCGAGGGCACGACAGCAGGAGCACGAGCGAAGGTTTCGCGAGATACAGCAGAACTACGGTGAAGTGCTCACTCGACTGGCGTCCAGGTACACGCGGACACCAGCGGATCGCGACGATCTCCTACAGGAGATCAAGCTAGCGATTTGGAATGCCCTCCCTGCATACCGAGGCGAGTGCAGCCTGCGTTCCTATGCCATCAGCATCGCCCGCAGGCGGGCCGTGAGCGCAGCACGCCGCCGTCCATTTCCCTATGGCCCTACTGATCACCTCCCCGCGCCTTTCGACTTCGATGCTCATCTAGTAGAGCGGGAGCGTCGCGGTTGGTTGCTGCGAGCGATCGGGGCCTTGCCCAAAGGCGTCGCGGATGCTCTCGAGCGTCGGTTGGCGGGAGAGTCGTACAAAGAGATTTCTCAGGCTCTGGGCATCTCGGTCAGTAGCGTTGGCGTGCGCATTCATTCGGGCAAAACGCGTCTGCAGGGATTGGTGACCGAAGACTAAGGGGTCCCGGCGATGTCGGCGGGCGTTGCTGTGATGAGTCGATCTCGGTCGACCTTGGAGAGTTCGACGACGCCATGCCATCGGAGGTCGATACGCTTCGGGCAAGGGCGGCAGTGCAAGCGCGCACGGGGTTCGTCGCCGCGCGAGCCGGACACCACCCCGCGGCTAGTGGCTGCAACCGGGGTGGGCGCTGTCCGTCATCACATCACGTGGGGAGCCCCCGTCCAGCCTCGTCGTTCGGTGCCATGTTCTTGATGTATGGCGGCGGAATTGCCGGCCTCTACGCCCTGCTCTCGTTGTTCTCGGTGGTCTCCGGGGTGAAGCTCGAGTTTGGCGCGTCGGGCACGAACGGCGGTGTCCCGCTGCCCTCCTCGTGGCCGGCGATCTCGATGCTGGTGGCTGCGGGACCATTGCTGTACTGGCTCGGAACGCGCTGGGACGCCCCCCGGTTTGTCGCGGTCCGTGCTCGCCATCGCTGGCTCGTGCCCGTCGTCGTTACGTTCATCGTGTTCCCCGCCTTCGTCGCGGCCTTGTTCGCCATGCTCCAGTGATCGGTGTTGGTCGCCCTCACGACCAGACCGCAACCCGGCACTACGCGGATGACGGATCCATGGTGGCGCGCAAGGTTGGCGCATTGTGGCTGGCAGTTCCTTCCAAGGTCTGAGTCCGTTGCCGCGTAGCGAAGCGGCGAACGCAACTGTGTCGTTGTGCCGTCGCGCCGTCGTGGTTGAGGCTGCGTTCCGCGTCACTCCCCGAGCGCAGCTTTTCCACTACAGATGGCCCGGGCTGGCGACTTCGGTCCCGTGCAGTGTGGTGCCTCCCGCCCCCATGCGCTCACAGGCCCGTTGCCACTACGACGATCGAGCTCACCAGACCATTGTCCCGACGGACAAGCCCCGCTGTTCCCCACCGTGCCCCATGCCATCGCGATCCGCAGGGCAAGGGCACGCGATGCACTTTCATGAGACAATCGCTGGGTCGAAGATCGATGGTCACGTGGTTCCCAACAATGAGAGGCGTCGCTCGGTGGTTAGCCATCGGGAGTACCGCTACCCTGATCGTAGCCTGCGGAGGTGACGGCGATGGCCGTTCCACGGCGGCAGGCCCCGGTATCGATAGCCTGGGTTCGCAAAGCAGCGGCAGCACGGGGGACGGCTCGGCCGGCGTGACGGGGACGAATCCCGGCCCAGGATCGGCGACGGGTGATTCCAGCGGGGGCAGCACCACCGAGCAGCCCACGACCGGCGCCAATCCCCTCTTCGACCTCGGAGTCCAGCCAGACATTCCCATCCCCAAGGAGGGCTGCACCAAGGTGGACTTCCTGTTCACCATCGACAACTCGGGCAGCATGGCCGGCGACCAGACCAACCTGGTCAACAACTTCCCCACGTTCATCAGCGGCATCCAGACGGTGCTCGAGACCGTCGACGAGTACCAGGTGGGCGTCGTCACGACCGACACCTACGACTACAACGTGGGTGGCTGCCAGGAGATGAGCTCGCTCGTCGTGCAGACGGGCGGAAGCGACTCGAGCAACTCGCTCTGCGGACCCTACGCGGCCGGGTTCAACTTCATGACCGAAGCCGACGACCTTGCCACGGCGTTCACCTGCGCAGCCGACGTGGGCACCTCGGGCAGCGCCACGGAGCGCCCCATGCAGGCGACGGTCGAGGCGGTCCAGCGGGTGCAGGCCGGTCCCGGGGAGTGCAACGCGGAGTACCTGCGGGAGGACTCCTTGCTCGTCATCATCGTCATCACCGACGAGCCCGGCGACTCCGATGGCACTCCAGAGTCCTGGTTCAACGACATCGTCGCGGCGCGCTCGGGCATCGAGGAGAACATCGCGGTGGTCTCGCTCATCAACACCCCGGGTGGCTCGTGTGCAGGCTCTACTGCCACCGACATCTCGACCTTCACCAACATGTTCACCAACGGCTTCGAGGCCGACGTGTGCACCCCCGACTACGCGCCGGTCTTCGAGCAGGCCATCGGCATCATCGAAGAGGCCTGCAACAACTACATGCCGCCCGGCTAGCGCCACCTCCCCCCTCGCGCTCACGGGGCGGTCGCCCATTGAGCAGGCTACGATGCCCCCGATGTCGATTCGCGCCAGGACGGTGACGGCGATGCTGCTGGTCGGCTGCGGAGGCGACCCTTCGCCGAGCACCGAAGACTCGAGCTCATCGTCGACCAGTGCGATGACCACCTCGGCCTCCACCGCGCCGTCTGCATCGACGACCACCAGCGTTGCAGAGTCGTCGTCATCCTCATCGGCCGACGACGACTCGACCTCGACCTCGACTGGGGGCCAGAGCCTCGACGATCTCCTGCAAGCGTTGCTCGCCGAGCAAGATCCGCCCGTGGTGCCACTCGTGCCTCCCGCCCCCGCCGACCCCGATCTGGTCGCACTGGGCGAAGCGTTGTTCTTCGACCCGATCCTCTCGGGCAACCAAGACATCGCCTGTGCGACTTGCCATCACCCCGAGTACGGACTCGGCGATGGCTTGTCCCTAACGCTCGGGACGGGAGCCACTGGGGTCGGGCCGGCGCGCGCCGACGGCCCTCATCCCCCCTTCGTGTCCCGACACTCGATGTCGCTGTTCAACGTCGGACACGAACAATTCACGCACATGTTCTGGGACTCGCGAGTCGAGTATGGGCCCGACGGTATGCTGGTGACCCCGGCCGGGCCCGAGCTACTGCCCGGCTTGGCAAGCCCGCTCGCAGCCCAGGCGATGTTCCCCGTGCTCGATCGTCTGGAGATGCGCGGGCAGCCCGGCGACATGACGCTCGGCGGTGAGCCCAACGAGCTCGCCGAGTTCGCCGACGACGATCCGCGCGCCATCTGGAACGCCATCATGACCCGCCTCGGGACCATCGGTGCATACGAGCCGCTGTTCACGGCAGCCTACCCCGCGCGGACCTTCGCCGAGCTGACCTTCGCCGACGCCGCCAATGCAATCGCCGCCTACGAGAGCACCGCATTCTCATTCCCGAGCGCGCCCTGGGACGACTACCTCGGTGGCGAGCTGTCGGCCATCAGCGATGCAGCCAAGCTGGGTGCGCTGTTGTTCTACGGCTCAGCCGGCTGCGGCAACTGTCACAGCGGCGCCCTGCTCACCGACCACGAGCTTCACAGCACTGGGGTGCCTCAGCTCGGTCCCGGAACCCCCAACGCGGCCCCCTTCGACTACGGGCGCGAGAACGTCACGGGCGAGCCCGCCGATCGCTTCCGATTCCGCACGCCGTCGCTGCGCAACGTCGAGGTCTCCGCGCCCTATATGCACGATGGCGCCCACCTCGACTTCGAAGATCTGCTGCGGCACTACGGCGACGTCACCCATGGCATCGCCAACTACGACTCCAGCGAGCTACTGGCCGAGCTCATTCCGACCGTGCAACAGAGCGCCGCCCACATCGAAGAGATGAACGCCACCCTGTCCGAGGAACTCGTGCTCGAACCCCAGCTGGCGGGGCTCTCCAACATCCGCGAGTTCCTGCTCACCCTCACCGATCCCGCCGCCTTCGATCTGCCCGATCTTCGTCCGCCTTCGGTCCCCAGCGACCTCGCTGTCCCGTAGGGTGCAGTCAGGCGGTCAGCCGTCGGTTGCGCCGCGGCGACGCGCACAACGACCAGCCGCTCGTGCAACGTCTGCGACAACACCTCCGCGCAGGATCGGTCAAACGCACCCCGACGCCCGACCCTAGTCTTCGAGGGTGAACTCGATCCTCGAAAAGCAGTGGTACGCGGTGTGTCGCGCATCGCAGGTTGGAAAACGTCCGCTGGGACTGACCCGGTTTGGCCGCGCGATCGTGCTGTGGCGCGCCCCCGACGGTACCGTTTCGTGTTTCTTCGACGCCTGCCCGCATCGTGGCGCCGCGCTCAGCCGAGGGCGTACGGTCGATGGTTGCCTCACGTGCCCCTACCACGGCCTGCGATTTGACGCCGCGGGCCAATGCGTCGGCATGCCTCCGCACCCCGAAGGGCCCATCCCCGACCGCATGAAGCTCCGCCGATTTCCCTGCGTGGTCGAGCATGGCCTCGTCTGGGTCTGGAACGGCGACAATGCCGAGGCCCGACCGCCCCTTCCCTGGGATGCAGAACTCGATGCGGAGCTGCGAGCGGATGGAGGACCCTTCCTCGACCTCGAAGACACCTTCGCGGTGAACTATCTGCGGGTCATGGAGAACCTCAGCGATTTCCACCACGTCGCGCACGTTCACCGTCGGACAGCGCCCGTCCCCGGCCGCATGGACCACATCGAGGTCACACGCGCCGGCCCCCACGTCCGAGTTCAGGGCGTCCTCGCATCTGAAGACGGCAAGCGGCGCTTCGCCGCCTCGACCCACATCGTCGCGCCGTCGATGGGGATTCTACACTTCGAGGGGCTCGCTCGTTTCGCCGCGATCGCGACACCCATCGACGAGCACAACACCTGGCTGTTTGCCCGCTACACTCAAACCGCCGTGCGAATCCCAGGCCTGACCACCGTGCTCACGTGGCTGTTTGGACAGTTCGACTACCGACTCCTCCAGCGCCTCGAGGACTTCCCCGTCTGGCGCTCGCAACGACTGAAGGCGCCCGATGACGTCGGGCGATACCAGTGGCTTCCCGCCGACGAAGGCGTGCGTCAGTTTTTCGAGGCCTACGCCGACCTGAAGGGATCAACCCCACCCGCATGAACGTCGACGCTCGCATCCACCGCGTTCATCGAGCCGTCCTCTACGTGGAAGCGCGACTGTTCGAGCCGCTGTTCGTGGACGAGGTTGCGGCTGCCGTGGGTGGGTCGCCGTTTCACTTGCAGCGATTGTTCACCGAGGTCTACGGCATTTCAGTTGCGGGGTACATCCGGGCGCGGCGACTCAGCGAGGCCGCACGCATGCTGCGAACCACCGACATGAGCGTGCTGAACGTGGGCTTGCGGTGCAAGTACGGGTCTCAAGCCGCGTTCACCCGCGCCTTCACCAAGTACCTCGGCGCCTCCCCGGCCGCCTATCGAAACGGAGCCGAGCACAATCTCGCCGAAGTCGGCCCCGCCACGGTTCTCGAGCTGTGCCATCGCGACAATCTGGAGGCCACCCCGCGCCTGTTCTGGCAACACGAGGCACGTCCGCTCATCGGAATCTGGGGGGAAGCGGATCTTGCGTGTCTCGAGGACTTCACACGAACGCAGGACGCCCTCGCCGCGCGCTTTGGCGACGACGCCGAAGCGGTCGGACTCGGAGGCGCCATGCTTCCGGGTGGACGCATCAGGTTCTTCTTGGGCGTGGACGCCTCCATCCCGCCGCTCACGGACGGGCCAGACGAACTGGCGCCCGCTGCCCTTCCCGCGGGACTGTACGCCATCTTCACCCACCACGGCCCCAGCGCATCTGTGCGGCATTCGATCTCATACTTCGCGCAGACGTGGAAACCGCCGGACTTGGTCCACAAGGCCGAGCGCCCGAGCGCCGAGGTCTTTCGACTGCAAGAGCGACACTCCCCCAGCCTCGACGTCAGTCTTTGGATCGCAGTGCACGGAGGCAGATCCGACGTCGACCCACCGCCAAAGCCCGACCAAACGTTGGTCATCCCCGGTTGACCGGGTGGCGCCGCCATCCTCGCACGCCGAGGCTTCGCGGCTTCCATCAATACCGAGCGGGTCCACATTTTCGGGAGGTCTATTGTGGCCGATCCGCTTGCACAATCACCGCATCGATCTTCATGATCAGTGGGTCGGGCCTCGGCTCCGACCGCGAATTATCGGTGTCTTCCGCCGAGATAGGTTGTGCTCCCATGCGATTAGCTCTTTTGCCATCCCCCTTGTTCATCTGCGTTGCCCTCGGCCTCGCCTCAATGTTGCCGACCGCATGTGTCGATGGGAGCCCAGTGCTCGACACGGCCCCGGGTGATTCGAGCAGCAGTACGACAAGCGATCCCTCGTGTGTCCCGGGAGCCCTGATGCCGTGTGACTGCGGTGCCGGGGCCGAGGGGTTTCAGATATGCGAGCCCGATGGCAATGGCTACGGACCGTGCGAGTGCGACCCCGTCGTCACATCCGTGGACTCGACGACAGGCGGGGACTCAACCACAGGGGGTACTACCGCGAGCACCGATTTTGTCACCAGCAGCAGCGACGGTGGCGAGACCTCCAGCTCGACGGGTTCGGACAGCAGCGACGGCGGCCCGGCGGGCGTTTGCGACGACTACATGGGCATCGGCACCGAGTGCGATCCGTGGCTGCAAAATTGCCCCGCGGGGGAGAAATGCATGCCGTGGTCCAACGCTGGCGGCGGGGCCTGGAACGCGCTCCGTTGCTCGCCTGTCGACGACAACCCGGGCCAGCCAGGGGACGTGTGCATGGTCGAGGGGTCGGCCACCTCGGGGATCGATGACTGCGACGTCGGCGTGATGTGCTGGGACGTGGACGCCGAGACCAACCAAGGCACGTGTGTGGCGCAATGCGCCGGGTGTCCCGATGAGCCTTCCTGCGATCCAGGGACCGCGTGCGTCGTCAGCAATGAGGATGTGATCACCTTGTGTCTGCCGACCTGCGATCCACTCGTTCAAGACTGCGGAGCTGGTTCAGGCTGCTATCTGATCAACGACAACTTCCTGTGCGGTCCGGATGCATCGGGCGCTGGTGGAGAGTTCGGAGACTCCTGCGCGTTCATCAACGTGTGTGTGCCGGGCATGGCCTGCGTCGCAGACGCGGTCGCCGGCTGCGGAGGCCCCGGATGCTGCACCGAGTTCTGTGATCTCTTCGACCCCGCGGGGAACGCTCAGTGCGTGGGCGAGGCGGAGGGGCAAGAGTGCCTCGGTGCCTTCGACCCCGGAATGGAGCCCGTCGGCTTCGAGCACATCGGGATCTGCTCGTTGCCATAGGGTGGGCCATACGGGCGCACAAGCCCGGCGACGACCTGCAAGAGGCGAGGCTGCTTCGTCGACGGCCGCGGTGAGCCCCGCGGACCGCGACTACGAGCTGGTCTGATACTTTGGCCCACCGTGGGCGCGGCGGTAGTCCCAGTTGGGGATGTCGGCATAGACAAGGTTGGCCCCGTAGGCCTCGGGTGCCCGCAGCCCCGGCCGCGTGATCTGTAGGTACGTTTGGCTGTATCCCGCTCCGAGCAGTATCGGGCGGACCGCGATCTCGAAGACCCACGGCTGGGCCCAGTCGAAGCGCGCGCTGAGATAACGATTCCTCGTGCCCGTGTAGACGACGAGATAGCGCTCGTGAACGGCCGAGCGAACGAACTCGCGAAAACTCGCGTTGTCGGCCGGGGCGATATCCCAGGTCTTGTCCGTCGCATTCCATGTCGTGGCCTCCACACGCACCCATGAGCCACCTCGCCGCCGGCCGGCAAACACGAGCTTGGTGACGAACACGCTCATGTAGTCCCACAGCACCCGATGAAGCGGGAACTCGATCCGATAGAGGATGCGGTTCGACACTCCTCGGTTGTGGTCTCGGGATGAAAACGGAAGACTACGGATACCCGTGCGTCCGAGGGCTTGGCGCTCAATCTGATCGAGGTAGTCGATGCCGACGGCGGCCCGAGGCTTGGCGCGACCGTTGGCCCGGATCGCTCGAATCTGGCGGACGGCGCCCGTGTTGTCGAACTGCACGAGAGTCCCCGCGGGCTTGTCCGGGGCCCACCCCATGAACTCGCCGCTGCGATTGTGCTTGGGGTACGGCCCGCTCGAGTCCGAGACAACGATGACGGGGACCGGCCGTAGCCCACGCGGCCGGGTCGCGACATCGAAGCCACGGGTCGGATGAGGGTCGTACATGCGGATCTTCAGCGGCCACTGCCGACGCTCGTCGAGCAGGTACACGCCGCGACGATGCGAGTGGCCCGTGAGCACAACCTGCACCTCACCCGCCTCCAGGTGGCCCAGCACCTCGTCGCGACCCGACTCGAACGTGCCCATGTCGAACTTGCTGAAGTCGCCTCGCTCCAACGTACCTTCCCGCCCCGGGGACGAGCCCACGTACATCGGAATCGAGTCGGCATAGCTCGCCACCGTGAAGTGGGTACACAAGATCGTGTCCCGGTCGCGGTCCGCAATCGATGCCCGCAGTAGCGATAGCTGCGTGCTCGAGACGCCGTCATCGGAGCGCGGCAGGTGCCCGCTGAAGCCCTGTCCCGTATCGCCGACGAGGCCGATGATGTCCTCTTGCTCTCCCCACCCGAGACACACCAACTCCTGCTTGGGCAGCTTGAGGCTGAAGTCCTTGAACGGAGTGAAGACGGTGTAGAACCACTTCAACATCCTCGGGGTGAAGTTCGAGGTATTCTCGACATTGGCCGCGCTCGGACCAAAGGCGAGCAACGCTTCGTAGAACGTCAGATTGACGTCGGCCGGGATGCCTTCGTTGGGCCGTTGTCCGTACACGCGGGGTGAAATCCCGTACGCATCGAGATACGCATCATGATTGCCCGTGATCGCGAACATCGGCTTTTGCGACTGACGCATCGCCCGGATGACGAACGAGTAGAACGCGATCATGTCGACACCAATCGGATACGACTGCGCGTTGTAGTTGTTGTCCATGTCCACGTCGTGCCAGATGTCCGCCGCCGTCGGCGGTCGGTCACTCGGACGGCTGAGCAGCAAGCTGTACGCGTTCTTGAAGTGGTCGATGAGGTCGCCGCCAATGACCAGCGCATCGGCGTTGGTAGCAAGCAGTCGGCGCAAGACCTCGCTAAAGCTGCGGTTGGTCTCCTGAAGCAGCGACGAGATGACCGGCGACTCGTCCATATGAACGCCGTCGCCATACTCGATCACACGAGCGGGCGTCTTGCCCAGTAGCTGCAATCGGGTGTTGATGTGAATGTCGGAGACATGACCGAGGTTGGCGTAGCGAAAGCGGTCGGCGGCGGTGAACACGAACAGCGGGTGATACGACTGGATGGGCTCCTCCTTGTCCGCCCACATCGGATCGATCGTGTTGCCCTGCGGCTTGAACGCGTACAGGCCCCGTCCCGCGATCGGCGAGTTCGGCTGGAGCCCGGCAAGAGCGGTGCGCACGATGTGATCGCTGTCTTCGAGCCCAACGCGGCCCGGCTCGCTGACCCCAACCGCCCCGCCACGCGCGGTCCGATATCCGTAGCGCATGAGCACGCGGTTCTGCGCGGAGTAGTCGCGTGGGTCCAGCTCGTCTTGAATGGGCAGACCACTCTCGTGGATACGGACCTGATGCACCTGGTTGAAGCCACTGCGGGCCAACTCTTGCGCGATTCGGGCCTCGAGAATGCCTTTGAACCGGCTGTGCGTAGAGATCCTGGTTTGGCCGCGCTGGTCGATGAGGCCGATGTTGTTGACCTCGACGCGCTCGTGAACCCCTCCGAACAGCGACTGTCGGGCGTGCCGCTTGCGAGGATCCAGCCCGGCCGAGATCCGTAGCTGGTGATTGACCATCTGCGGCGTCAGCTCCATCGTGGAGATGATCAGGAGCTCGAGCCACGGGTCTTGCTCGTCGGGGACGTGGACCAGCGGCGACATCAGGTTGGGGAATACGATGACGGCCCGGCTCCAGACTCGTCGCCGACCCGTGACACCCCTTCGATTGACCAACGTCGCACCGCGATGTGCGATCACAGAGTCTGGCAGCGTCCAGATGAAGTTGTACAGTTCACGCGCCATGCAGCTGCTCCCATCGGTCGTCGGGCGTAGCGCCATCGCCATCACCATCGCCAGGCTCAGCGCGGTCGTACGCGACATTCTCGATCACGAGCTCGAGATCGGGGGCGGAGTGGACCCAGCGAAGATCGAGCGCCGAAAATCGAGAGTCGCGAATATCAAGGTAGGCCTCAGCGGTCGTCTTCGGCAGTGCCAAACCGTGAATGCTGCTGTCTGCGATGACGAGCCCGTGGCATACGCTGGCTTCGATCGTGCACTCCTCCGCGATCATGGAACGTTCGATTGCACAGTCATGCATCTCCGCCTGGTCACTGCGAAAGACTTGAACATGGCAACTATATAGATTGGCCGAAACCAGCGTGGCGCGCTCAACTTCGAGCCGTGATAGCCGCCCGCCGATGATGCCCAGGCCGACCAGCGGTTGTCCACCGCCAATAACGAGGTGCTCGACCGACAGGTCGCACAGCGTCAGGGCGCTGCCACTGCACTCCCGAATGGCCAACGTCTGTAGCGCGGCCCCGAGAACCGAGATCCGCTCGATCTCCAGCCCCTGGAGCGTCGCGGCGGTGCCTTCGATATTCGTGAGCTGCAACGCCTTGGCGGAGCCCGGGCCAATCACCGTATTGTCGAGCGTTCCCGTCATTGTCGTGTTGACGAAGCGGCAGCGCGCCATGGTGCACTGCCGTAACGCCGTGCCTGCGATGTCGGCCGAGAGAAACTCAGAATCGGTGAAGGCGCACTCGCGAAATTCACACTCCAACAGGCGGCTATGGGCGAAGCGACAGCGTTCGAATCGGCAGCGCTCGAATGTGCATGACGCGAGTGCGGTGTCGTTGAACTGAACGTCCTCGAACACGACATCGGCGAACGTGCCCCGGCTCCATGTACTCGCCACGATCTGGCTACTCGTCCAGTGCGTCTGCGCGGCTCGGATCGCCGCCCAGCGAACCTCTCGAGCATGCACTCGGTCGAGTCGGACCGCGCACAGGTGGACCCGTGGCCACACCTCCGCGGTGAGCTGGCATCCCTCCAGGGTATGACGAATCTGGGTGGGGACCGACGTCGAGGGCCATGGCTCGTGCAGCACCCGGCGCTGTTGATCGGATAGCTCGGGGAGGGAGTCGTTCATCTGAGCTATCCGACAATGACGCTGGAGAGGGCATCGACGGTAGGTTCATCGAGTTCGCCCGTGGGCTCGAGGCCGCTGTCGAGCTGAAACGTGCGAAGAGCATCCGTGGTCCGCGGCCCTGCGTCGCCATCGATGGCACCGACCTCAAAGCCGAGCGCATGCAGTCGCGCTTGGGCGCCCGTTGGCTCGGCGCTGGGGTCGAGCCAGCGGAGGTCGAACTCATAGACATCCTCCGAGACGCAGGGCTCGTCGACGGGGTCCTCCTCGCCTTCGTGTTCCAGCTCGGGATCGTCGGCATCCGGGGAGGGCTCGGGGAGCCACAACTCGGGCGGTTGGCCAGTGCTCGCAAATCGAACCATCGCGTGCGGCAGATCGAACGGAATGGGCTCATCGAGGACACCATCTCCATCCGTGGTGCCCCTGACCTCGTGGCCCCGATACGACAGTGTGTAGTCTTCGTTGGCGCGAGGCTCGTCGTCGATGACGAACCGCATGATGAGCCGCGCGGTCGGGCGCTGTACGGTGACCCGATGCGAGGACCCGGTCGCGACTGGTTCCGTGCGACACCGTAGAGGCGGGACGTAGACCGAGTCGCCCGGGGCCAACACCTGAAGGCTCGGTCGTCGCTGGCGTAACGCGTCGTTGTGAGGGTGCTCCCAGATCGCGTCCGGGGTGTGGCCGCTACGCCCTGCCAGCAGCTCGATGCACTCGCCCTGGCGAACCGTATGGGTGCAGGCCGCGGTGCCTTCGCTTTGTTCACCATCATTGCTCGCGCCCGCAAGCTCCCAGCGCTCGGTGTCGATCGCGGTCAGCGTCAGCTCGCACTCCCCCCCACTCACGTCGCGATAATGTGCGATGCCGAGGCCGTTGGCCCGCGACGCGCGTGTCCGGCCATCGGGTAGACGCAGCACGAACTCGGTGTGGGGAACGGGCTCGTCGTCGGCATCGACAAACACGACCTCGATCCACTCGGTCTGTGGCTCGGTGGCGGATGTCAGCTGGCTGATAAACGGCGACTGCTCGACCTCCTGGAACGAGAGCACCGGGCGGTGGCCAAGACGACGACGCAGCGTGACCCCGTGGTGTTCGAGGTCCGAAAACGGCGGGAGCTGAGCGCGACAGGGCGCCGCATCGACCTCGCCTTCGGTGCTCCAAACGCCCGCATACCGAAGCCAGCGGGTGGCCTCGTACACCGCCCAGTCGCCCGCCTCTCCCCGCAGAACGCGCTCCAAGAGCAGTCGAGCCGCCCATGGGCCCAGCTCTTCGCCGTCTGTCCACGCCCCTCGATCCCCGTCCCGAGCGAGCTGAATCGCCCAGCCGCCAACCTTGAAGGTGACCGGATCGGTAACCGAGACGCCAGACATCGTCGTTGCCGAAGTGTCGCGGGGGGCCCGAAGTGTTGCAGCCGACGGCGATAAATTTGCGGAAGGCGTGAGCCGGGCTGCACGCGGAGACGTCTGACGTTGAGATCTTGCGGGGCGCAGCCTAGGGATCGCGCCCTGTGATGTCCCCGAGGGCTGGGGGCGGCGCGAGAGGGATGGCACGGCGCCCCGTTCGAGTTCGCAGCGGCAACGGCGACCGCGACGATTCTCGGGCCGAACGGCCCAGGCCAGTGCCAGTGCTGGAACCCAAGCGCGAGCCGAGCACCGCTCGCGGCCCATCCGTTGCCAGCTCGGTGCCTATTGCCTCGCAGTATCTCGGGTCCTCTCGCGACGCAGGGACGCGACCGAGCCAACAAGTGGAGCGCCGATACCCACTCCGGCGCTCCAGATCTACGACTCCTACGATGCGCAGAGTGACGGGGTGATTTTCGCCTTAATACGCCTCGCCATATCGCCCGCGCCCTCGTGAAGATGGTCAACAGTAAGAGTGATACTCGGCCGCGCGCTCCTAAAGGCCGTAATTGCCTGGAGGCAACTAGCACAGGGTGCTCTACTGACTTTCAGGCGAAAGGTGCCTGTCGTTGCGGGAGTTGTTTTGCTGAACACCCGGTTGAGCATCTTATACTCCGCATCAACCCTTCTCCCGGTCCAACGCTGCGCGGACTCACTATAGACATCCCCCGCAGGAAGATCACCCGCCGCAGGATTCGTGAAGGACACATACCCTGGCCTATTCGCGTATCCGCTCACCGACTTCAGGCGGGGAGGTATGCCACTTACCGCAACCCCCCCGTTTTCAGGTCGAGTGTCCCCACCGCAAACGTCCTCCTAGCATGAACATCCGGAGTATTTATCCCACTGCCAAAAACCCTGTACGAGTTCGCACCCACTGTCGCGAGTTCCTCCAGGACTGTTCCGTACGACGCGTCTGTCCGGCCGATCTGACCAGCAACTGCTACCCCGGCCAGACACACAACAAGGGCGGCCGATGCAACAACCCCCACAAAAACATTGACTTTCTTCATCGTTCGTTCTCCTCTTTCTGTGCTCTTCTGCACGTCAACAACAACTCTCAAAAAGGCGTCTCACAACGCCCTGCAGATGCGCCCGCTTCTGATCTTCAACTTACTAGGCCGCACATATCTCCCAAACGTCCCGCCCCCCCCTCGCCTGACCAGATTGGTGAAAGCTCTCGTTGTCGCAAACCCGAACGACACCTCCTCGTAAAAATTGTACCAATCCGTTGCGAACGAAAGAAAACGAGCCGTGGAGTCGGTGCGCTCGCCCGACGACAGAAACTCAAACGACGATGAAGTGTAAGCTGGGTTCCGTGCCGCCATAACTTGCGTATAAACCTTCTCATCCTCAAAATCCTCCCGAACCCAGATATAACTAGCAAGATCGTCGAGCGATGCATTCTCGAAGCACTGACTAATCTTAAGGCTCTCATCGAGAGGGCAACTAGACCAGATTTGCGAGACGGTCGCACCTGGGGTTGGGACCTCAAGGGCTGCGACTTCATTCACAATATTGCTTGCCGCATCCAGCATGAGACTCCCCCGAATCGCCCCATCCTTCACGTAGCCATATGCAAACCCCCGCCTCAAAAGCGCGTAAAAAACGGTCGAAACAGCATTGTCGATCTTGCGACTATTCACGACATTCTTGAGGTAAAAACTGTTCGCAACCGACTCCCCGTAGTACGTATCCAGGTAACCAAGGACAGTTGCCATGAGAGCAATCTTCCCTGGCACAACGTAGAACGGGTAAACTGCCCCATCCGTCGTATGTGTATGAGACGTCAGTCTCCCACGCCACTTCTGATAGTTGGAATCCTTGACAACTGAGACAGTTCGCGTATCCGCATAGAGGCTACCGCCCGGAGGGTTTCGTCGCACAGTGATCCCTGCGAGGGCTCTCAGCTTAAGATTATTTGACATCTTCGCCGCGACTGGGGGCGTCGGCGTCGGCGTCGGCGTCGGCATCGGCGGGAACAGCGAGGCCATAATGTGCGTCGCCGCGCGGTCGAGGCTCGAGACCCTATCCGCCGGCGTCGTGACCACCGCGAACGAAGTGTCCTTCGGAATCTCTTCCAGAAGGTACAGAACGATCTTGGCCGCGATGACTTCGTCTGAGTCACCGCTTGCGAAGATGGCCCCAGAGGGAGAACTGGTCCGAAGCCGCTCCACGTAGCCAGTCACCTCATCCTCGAAGGTCTTGTTGTCAAACACGAACCCACCAGCAGGCACACCAATAGGCGTGCCGGCTACCGCATCAAGCGTGGTTCGGACGTCCCCCGCAATGTTGATGTCGAAGGCGTTGATGTTGTCGGCCCCACCGAGTTGCTTCTTGCTCCCATACAGCTCGACGTGGCCGTCTATTGCGATTCTATGATACTCGTTCTGTTCATTAGCGATCCTTTCGCTCATGAACGACGTCGTCCCGGCTTCCGCCTCGGATACGGAGGCTGGCATGCGATTCCGATGGAAGAGCGGGAGGACAAACGTCGCCGCACTACTCGTTGACGAATATACACATCCCTTGCTCTTGTCTGTAACACCGACACGAACGTTGCCTCCGGCCTCGAACATGCACACCGCTCCCTTCAGGTTGTTTGCTGCCACAGTTGCAGTACCCAAAGATCGGCTATACCAAGGATAGTACTTGTTCGAGCTGGACACGATCGTCTTCGCCCTCGCGGTGTAGTTCGTCTTTGTAACCTCTTCCAGCGCAGTAAAAGCGAGGGGCAGATACAGCGGCTCCCACGTCGTTGAAACGGTGGTCTCGTGGCCCGGCTTCACAGCAGGTGGAGTCTCACAGCCGCCAGTCGAATCTTGCAGACCTATTGCTTCGTAGTCCGGCGCGAGTGGGTCAACCACCTTGCAGAAGCTCCGATGGGGGGAGGTAATCGTGTTAGGAAGAAACTCCTTGAACTTGACCGAGCCCGCAGCGGGACGCACAAACAGGCGGCGAAACAACCCCGGCCCAGCGTTCAGCTTCCAACCCAACAACTTCGACCGGGCGGCGACCGAGCTATCCCCTGCGCCCGGGAACACATACTGTTCCGAGTAGGGAGTCGTGGGTTTCTGGCGAAAGAAGGTCATATGACTGAAGTTCAGGATATGCCCGTACAGCAGACCGGTATGATCAGACTGACCCGTTTTGAAGTTCCACATTCTACAAGTGCCCACATTAGGATTGGACGAATTCGGATTCTGCCTCCATGCCCCCCACCGAAAAGTGCGCTGCTCGGAGAGAGGCAACTGCCCACGCCCTATGGCCACGGGCAAGGCTTTACAGAGTCTTCCGCGCCCCTGGACCGAGATATACTCGTTGCGGCTATCGTCAGTCACTCCAACATGGGCGGGATTGTACGTCCACACCTCCACGTAGTCGGTCGTAGCGGTAGCGGGCCCTACCCGCTCCTTGCTGAGAATCGGATAGCACTTCGTGACATCCGATTCCGTTACAATGTTGCCATATTTGGGCACGTCGCCAAGAGTCAGACACAGACCCTCCTGACGCACATATCCGTTGAGCGGGTTTCCGGTTGTGTACCCTGGAAATCCTGGCGCGTCGGAGTTGCGATCGTCCGAATCTTCCACTTCGTCCTCGCAGCCGGCGAGTGGTATCGCCGCCAGCGGCACACCCAGGGCGAGAAACAGTGCGGTTCGTAGATGGCTCGTGATATTCATGGTTTTCTCCGTGGTGATGCAGACTGCACCGATTCACACTGTCACTTGGACAATTCGATGGCAGAGAGTGCCCAACATTGGGCATCAGGCGTATTCGCCTGATATCGACACAATCTATGATCTAAGGAAGGAAGATCCGTCGACGAGCTAGTCTTACCTTGGTCGCGTAGCACCGAAGGAAGAACGCTCCCTTATCGCATATCGCATATCGCAGGAGATGCGACGGCGCTGATTAAGGGAACAAAGAAGAGGCTCTCGACGGGATATCCTATGGTGATATTGCACCGAGCACGTATATGGTTCCATCCGTGCGGTAGCGGTCCAAGTGAGCGACGAATCTGGAGTCGCGGAGCGCGCCATTGGCCCCCAATGCCTCCCCGCGAAAACGAACGGCGCGTACAGAGCACCGAGACGGGCGCCGTTCTACTGCCGTCGATGGTCGATGGCACATTCGAACTCCGCCTACATGCTCCCGATATGTTCGGACCCCGACAGCGGCGGAAGGGTCGCCCCGCCGCTCCGCGACGGGCACCACTCCCTCGCGACTTTTCTCGGTTCGCCTTGCAGGCCTGGGGGCTCGCATTTTTTCCAGCAGTGCACAGCACAGGGATTTCTCAGAGCAAAAATTGGAGCTGTTTTACATGACGGAAAACGCCGCGGACGACATCCACTAATTGATGAGTACCCCGCCTATCAACGCTCCAAAGTCCGACGCGCCTGCCGGGGCGGGAGGAACGGCGCCCGCTCCTCTCGTTCGCCGATCGGCCGCGTGCGATGACATACTCGGGAAGCCTGACGATCACGAGCTCCTCAAAGCCTGGCGCGGAGGGGACACCAATAGTGGCGCCCTGCTCGTGCGTCGCCACTACCAGTCTGTCGCTAGGTTTTTTCGAGGCCGCGCTCCACGAGACAGTATCGACCTTATGCAGAGCGTATGGCTTGGATGCGCCGAGTCTCACACTCGCATTCCGGAGGGCCTTCCATTCAAGGTCTATCTAATGGGCATTGCTCGGCGCGTGCTACTCAAGTACTACCGCCAGGTACGACGTAGACCGGTGGGGCTCTGGGATGAGCAAGCCGAGGGCCCCAGGTTTTCTCCGAGCGGCGCCATTGGTATGCGCGAGCAAGGGAAATTGCTTCTGGCAGCGTTGCGACAACTGCCCCTGGACATGCAGCTCACTTTGGAACTGTTCTACTGGGAGGATCTTACCGTGACCGATATCGGCGCGGTTCTGCAGATCCCTTCAGGGACGGTTAAGAGCCGCCTTTCACGCGCTCGTACTCTTCTTCGCAAAGCCCTCGCCACACTCGACACGCAATGCGCTCTTCTCCCGTCGACTCGGGCCGATCCCGATCAGTGGGCCCGATCGATTCGTCGGCGGCTCGGTCGCCCACAGCTCGGAGTCTCTACCGCGACGCCACGACGATCTGCTCAACCGCCCCGAGGACGACGAGGGTGACATCGGATGCGTAGAGCATGTCGACGTTGCCAAGGGTGTCGCACTCCATGTGGTAGCACTGCGTCAGATCAAACAGCTCAGGCTGCGAGATGAAGGCGGGCTCCGAGATCAGGACCGCCGGCAGGCCCTGCTGCTGGAACGGCACGTGGTCGCTCGCAAAGACCTCGAGGCAACCTTCCAGCGGCTGAAGTCTCGGCGCGAGCTCAGAAGACGCCGCGAGAATCGTCTCTACGAGTTCCTCGTTGCGCGCCAGATCGCAGTCGGACACCCCGAAGACGCCATCGCCATTGGAGTCGCTACCGATGGTGTCGATCTGCACAAGTCCCACGACCGACTCGAGCTCTCCGTCGCTGACCAGCTTCGCCGCATAGGCGTACGAGCCGATCAAGCCCGTCTCTTCCTCGTCGAAGGCTACAAACCGGAGACCGTGTTCGAGCGGACATCCCCGCAGGATGCCCGCGATCTCGAGGAGGGCTGCGACCCCCGTTGCATCGTCGTTTGCGCCGGGGGTCCCCTCAACGGTGTCGTAGTGCGCGGAGACGATCAGGAAGTTGCCCGATCGCCCAGGTAACTCACCGACAACGTTCGCCCCGGTCCCGTAGTCGTGAAGGCTCACGTCCAAACCGATCTCCGTCATTTGCTCGGAGATCCACGCTCGCGCCAGCGAACGACTGGCGGGGGAGAAGCGCTCGCCGAGGTTCGACATTCGTCCATCAATGATCACGGACCTGTCCCCCGACAAGGCGGCAATGAAGCTCTGCAAGGAGATGTCATCGATGACCAATCGCCCGCACTCGGTGGGCTCGCCACCGTCGCTGCTGCCGCGGGTATCGTCCGCGTGCGGACCCGTCACGCCGCTGGTGACGGTAGAAGAATCGGTTGTCGCGCTCGTGATCTCTGGAGTCGAAGTCGACTGCGACGCCGTGCTCGACGTGGGCGTCGGTCCCGACTCCGCGGTGCTCGACCCCTGCGCGGTCGGCTGCTCACTCTCCCCGCTCGACGTACACGCAGCCGACGCAATGGCGCTGGCCACAAACACGCCATGTGCACCCCTCCACCATCGTAGTTCTTTCATCATCACTGGCCTCGCGTAGTGAGTCGCGTCCCGACGACATTCAGGGACGAAGGACCGGGGCGATTGCCACGGAAATCAGGGAGGAGGTTCGGTTCGACCATCGGCTCTAGCAGGCTGTTGAACTTCTCCCGCGCATGCATAACGACGCCCCCGTCATGCATGGCCGCGTTGCTCGTCAGTTGCTCATGCCCGATGAACGCCCTCCTCGCGCCTTGCCCTACATGACGCTGACGCCGTTCTGCATACACGGGAGAAGTTCAACAGCCTGCTAGAGCGGTGACCGGTTTGAATCCAGCGCGTTAGGCCGCAATAGCGCAGGTGTTGGCCTGGAGGTCACGAATGC
>WURV02145471.1:0-38739 GCA_011762755.2 Epimenia babai
TATAATAGATAACGGCTGACTGTCTCTCCACACCCGGTGGTTGGCACTACGGTGATACTCCCACTATAATAGATAACAGCTGACTGTCTCTCCATACTCGGTGGTTGGCACTACGGTGATACTCCCACTATAATAGATAACGGCTGACTGTCTCTCCATACTCGGTGGTTGGCACTACGGTGTTACTCCCACTGTAGTAGATAGCGGCTGACTGTCTCTCCATACTCGGTGGTTGGCACTACGGTGTTACTCCCACTGTAGTAGATAACGGCTGACTGTCTCTCCACACACAGTGGTTGGCGCTGCGGTGATACTCCCACTATAATGGATGAGTTCTGTTTATTTATTTTCTGGCATTAGCATTGTTTTATAGCCAGACAGGTGCTTCCCCAACTAGTGGAGCACAATCTTAAATTGGACCGCTGAATCGTTTTCTGGGTCACCATACAGGTTGAACAAAATGTATTTTTCCTTCTATATTGTCTATTTTTTTAAAACTATGAAGAATTATTTCTGATAATTAGTTTGGAATTCAATTTATCAATAATTGATAGGTTGGCACTAAGCTCAACTTTTCATACTACAACCGAAGTGAAAAATGGTGTGCACAACTGCTTAGCTAGAAAATTTTCTTACAGTAGTAAGAAAATATAATGAATACTTTTTCATACTGGACATGCCTGAAAAATGTCAAAAGTGTCTAGTGCGTTAAAATAATTTTCAGTGTTTTTCAATCGCTAAAAACGTGGTCGGGGATTACAAAATTACATTACAAAGTTTCACTTTTTTGTGGGGAGGATTTCCAGAAATCACCCCTGTTGCTGGCTTCAAAAGTTCTATACAAGCCTGTTTATACAGACTTATGTACTTAAAGTGCTGACTGGCTGATGTTGATTAGTCCATTATAATTTGATCTATTGGACCACTTACTTAAAACGCCTGCAACAGAATTCTTTTCTCTACTAATGTTACCATTGATTTTTCAGAATTATGAACCGCTTCTGAAAGAGTTTGCATCAACAGTGTCCAATAAGAAAAAGTTATTAGAAAATGCAGAAAAACTTGAGGTGCAGTTGTCAGAGTTGCATCCAGCTAATCGTGAGAGTTTGTTAAAAAACTTGAGTAAATACGCATGTAACGATGCTTGCGATATTAGCCTGTCAGCAACCATGTGTAGTAAGGTAGATGCCATACTGACTCAGACGATGTCAATGCAGCAGCATAATACAGCAGGGGGTCATTCCTCCGACCATATATCCCAAGCACCGTTGCCCGAGGCATATATCCAGTCTAATGCCGGGCTCAAAATAATGTATAATTCTCCAGAAGATGCGGCTAAGGCTTCCTTGAGTCGCACCAGTTCTGTGGCGAGCGATGCATCGGTAGGTGCCGGGGAGATTAAAAGTCTACCCGTGAGCATCTCGTTGAAGAATGTGAAGTCGCCAAAAAAGGCTGCGGCTGATACCAGGCTCCAGGACGTGCGTGGGGAGATATTCACTCCTGAGAGGGTGGAGCCGACGAGGGGGGAGAGGGGCGAGGCAGCGCGGCTGGAGAGGAGTGATGCTGGCAGGCAACAGCTTAAACTGGAGACGGATGACGTGAGACAAACGAGGAGGGATAATAGGCATGAACTTTCGGACAATATTAAAAAAGATAATGTAGATGCAAGAGGTCAGACTGGGAGACTGGATGATCCGCGGACACCGGAGAATAGTCGGCATGATTTTTACGAGAATAAGGTCGTGAGTGGTGCTGGATCTGAAGCAAGTGACAGAACCGGGTCATCAGCGCGGCCAAACAGCGGCAGCAGTACAGAGTCAGCGCACTCGTCCCCCGATCATGACGTGACACGCGTGTTCAAGCCGAAGCAGAAATATATGAATCAGAGAGACTCTCCGTACTTGCACGGTACGTCTTCTGCTTCACATACGTCATCACATATGACTCAACACACTTACTGCATGTCTGACATGGTAGCTTCATCTCTAGCCTCACGTCTTTGGCAGCCCACCACAGCATCCGTCTCTATAGGCAGCAAGCAGAACGCCATGACACCCGTGTTTAACTCATCCATATCTCCATTCCCACCATACATTCATTACTCAAACGATCAACTTATACCGACAAACCATAATTTACGACCGTTGCAGTCGTCAACACCTCCTCACTCAGGGGCAACGAAAAAAATATCGCATATTCCACCGCCACCAGATCAAATGCCGTACGCTTCGCATATACGAACGATCATAGACTCAGTGACTCACGGGAAGCCTGTACCAAAGGGCATCCTACCAAAAGAAGCAGACATGGATGCGATATCGAAAAAAAAAGCAGGCAGTCGAAAGCGTTCCAGTCCTAAATCCAAAAATGAGTCAAAGCGAAATGATAGCCAACAGGCGAAGCGACCATACACTAAGCCGATGCCTGGTTTTACTACAGCTGGGTTCACGACCATACCACCACCACTTGCATCACCGATATCATTCAGCAGTCAGCCCGTGCATCTCTCAGGTCTCCATTCAGCCAGTTCGGCATCTGGTGTTAAGGGCAACGAACAGAACCAATCGGTCCTCAAGACCATGCTCAAGAAGAATGGATGTGAGTTGCTTATGGATTACATTTTGTTAATTTATAGATTACCTTTAATTTTTTTAACTTATCAACTACCTGTCATTTTTTAACTGATGGTCTACGTCTCAACTTTTAGATTACGTTTTGATTTGTGATTAATGCCATCACCCTATGCGATTTGTTGAATGCAAGTTTGATCTTCGACTTCAGCATATTCTCGCCGCTATCAGTCAGTCCAATGTTGCAAACAAATGTTACTGACTGCATAATTTCGACAAATTATCTTGAATAAATCGCAACCTTGTTGCAGTGTGAAGGGATCGTCAGACTATCAATAAGTTGACAAGATGTTGCGTTCTAGAAATGCTACTGTGACAGCACCATCATTTAAGGACTACGTTTTAAGTTCCGAACTACATTTTGTTCACTTATGGATTTTGTATCAAGCTCCAGACTATGTTTCGTTAACTTACAGACTACATATCAACTTCAAGACTACATTTTGTTTTGTCAACACACCTACGATATTTTGTTAGATTATGGACATTTTGTTAAGTTATGGACTTCACGTCCTCATTTAACATATGGATATAATAGACAATTTATTAACTTACATATCACCTACAGACTAGTTCCCTTGAATTAAGTGTTGCTACAGCAAAAACATCATGCATTAATAACATTTAATGCCTGCGATGACTCCTAATTTGAATTGATGGGTGTTTTGAGTGTGTCCCACTAACATCACGCTTTCTTTGTAAGATTTATGTTATGGTTTTCTTAGTTGGGTCGCATGCCCCGGGTGGTGGTCGAATGACCGAATCACCCAACAAGAACTGGACGACCATCAGCAGCGGCTTCGATGCCCTCGTGGCATTCGCGTCATCCGAACTTGACAGAAACCGAGAGATGAGACGAAAGAGTATGGACGGAGATTTGTCACCAGCGAGGTCTGCACCCCCGCAGCAGACATCCCACCCCCCAGTAACGACGGTGGATGAACCTAAGAACATGACAAGTACGTGCGGAGTGGAAATCAGTTTCGTTTATATTTTTATATTCTTTTACGTATGCTATATACACCCATTTAGTGTGGTGTGTTTCCATGTTAGCCATATCCCTTTACATGAGACTGCAAAGGTACATGAAGGGAGACAGCGGGGAAAGATTATAAGGAAAGGTGAAAACAAAGGATTGCATAGAGCCTGCGGATGTATCGCTGTAATAGTAGAAATACGTTTACTGTAGCTTATCTTATGTTAGGCATAAATTGATTTTGACAGTCAGATCGGCAGAAAATCAATTCATTTCCATCGTCATCAATCCAATTAATAAACGTACTGTATGACGATTTGTATCGTTTATAACCTATGTACTTAGTGATGAATATGTCGTATCAGGATGGGCACCAAAGACTAATTGACTTACACAAGAAGGCAGCAGCAGCATCCATTGCTCGTAAATATTCATTCACTTCATCATGAGTCACTCCTCGAGGGCCACTCGAGCAACGTCGCTGCAAACTGGACGAGTCACGACAGGAATCACGGTGAACCACACCCAGCTCTGTCCATTCGTTGTATTCTCGCATTATCATACATAGAGCTCGGATAATGGGCTAAAAAACTACGTAATGTCCCATGTTCAGAGATTCACAATATAGACCTATCAAGACACTGAATATGGTGAATGTAGATTGTCATTAGTGAACATGGCCAGTCACACTGAATACTCTGCGTTTCTTGGTCATCGCTCATTGGCCAGTCACATAGAGCAAACCTTATTTATGAGGATAGTTAGTGATTTGTAGGATATTATTGAAATGCCTCTATGGCTATACTAAGTAGTTTGTACTATAGTAGTGTTCAGTACTATACTAACTAGTTTGATAGTGCTATACTAACTTGTTTTATAGTACCATACTAACTCATATATCAGCACTACACTAAGTTCATCAGTACTATACTGTTTTAATACGAGGCGAACACTGAGTGCAGAATATCAACTGAGTGACTGGTATATTTGCAGGCCTGCACATAAAGTTGGAGCTATCCTACTCAGTTAACGTTGTCAGTGAATTAGCGCAGTAGAGGCATTCCTTTGGATCTCACAACATATACTAAATAGTTTGATAGTACTACACTAACAAGTATGATAGTATTACACTAACTAGTTTGATAGTACTACACTAACTAGTTTGATAGTACTACACTAACTAGTTTGATAGTACTACACTAACTAGTTTGATCGTACCATACAAACTAGTTTGATCGTACTATATGTACATGGTTTGATAGTACTACACTACCTGGTTTATCAGTATTATACTAAGTAGTTTGATAGTATACTACTGATAAGCTAGTTAGTGTAGTACTATCAAACTAGCTAGTATAGTACTGATAAACTAGTTAGTGTAGTACTATCAAACTAGTTAATGTATCACTGTCAAACTAGTTAGTATACTTATTACTGATAAACTAGTTAGTGTAGTGCTATCGCACTACTTAGTGTAGTACTGATCAGCTAGGTAGTGTAGTATTAAGTAGTTTGATAATACTACACTAAATAGTTTGATAGTACTATACTAAGTAGTTTATTAATTAGCCCAATAGAGCAACGAACTGAGCTATGCCTTATACGTATGTAGGCATTTAACATCTTTGTAACACTAACACTGAATCTTAGTCACGCCATAAAAATGTAAAAGAGCGATGAGTAATTAATAATGTGTCGCATGTGTGTACCACACAGCTTCTCGATGTATTTAGTCAGATGTCACTTCCTTAGCAATCACTCGTCACTTAACTAGCAATCATCAACCGACTAAATTCATTAACTGATATGTGAGTGATTTGTAGGGGTAATATGCGTTCATACTGACCCAGAAATAGTCAGTTGGAGTTTATGTAAATAAAAGAGCAGTGGACGATAGCAATGCGTACCTTAAAATACCATAGATTTACCTGGACAAGGCTAGCTATCATATTTATACGCACATAGTAACTCCTTATATAGCCATGTATGTGTATGTAGCTATTGACTTATATAGATATTTGAAATATAGACTAGTATATTATATAAGGATATAACGCGTAATGTATGCGTAGTACATGTGTACTGAACTAGCAATTTTTACTAACTTCTTACCCTAACTGTTTATAATAATTATTGTACTTGTCTAGTTTATTGCTCTCTTATCAACTGTGTTATACTTAACTAATGAAGAATATAGATAGATTAAAATCACTTAAGATTTAATGTATACGTTATGTGATGTATTTTGTCACCTGAACTATTCTATACACCTATGATTTCATGTAATTCTCTCCTCAGCGTTATATTTCTGTAACGACTTAAATTAATACTATCTCCATATAAAAATATGGCATATTTTATGTAAAAATGTTTTTGTGTATGTTTTTTTCCATAGTTAACACCAATTTTTGTCGCAGTTTGCCATTTATGAAATATTTTCTTAAATTTTTACGGTTTTCAGCCGAGCCATCGATTGCGTTTTTGTACATTTGAATTTCAATCGCCATATTTAAGTGCCATATCATGTGGCAGTTGCACGTGCGCAATAAGTACACCCGCATCAAGAGACGTGGCCATACTTGTAAATAACCATCACTTAACCATAATTAACTAAAGGCAGCACTACAAACAATATCGCGACATTGCTCATAGTTTTGCGAAAACCTTTATCTTACTGTACAGTAGATTCGTAATACATTACACTATACACCAGCTTATAAAAACCACACCGATCTCCGTGCGTATAGTGGTTTCAAATAGTGTAGGCGAGAAATGTTCGCCAGACTAAAATATTGGCAGTTTCAATGATAATTATTATTACTCTGTATTTATGATAGAATTTATTCGTAGATTATAATTTTTGCGTATGCCTCTCTCAACAAACTTGCACAATTTGGAGAGAGATATGTTCGTTAAATCTTCAGTTGGTCAATTTTACTTGTTTACCCAAGTAATTCAAGTTGGACACAATTGTATTTACGATAGAATTTATTCGTAGATTATAATTTTAAGCGTATACCTCTCTCAGCAAACTTGTACAATTTGGATAGACATATGTTCCTTAAATGTTCTGTCAGTCAATTTTTCCTTTTAACTGAAGTAATTCAAATTGGACAGTACAGTAGGTACAGAAGAAAATAGTCAATGTAAAAGGTCGAAGAATTGTACTTAGGTTGAGCTGACCTATGGATCCTATAACACAACCACAATGCCTACCCTGATTGTTTTGAGAGCAGTCAAAGTTCAAATAGTAAATGTCATGTATTAAATTTATACTTAATTTTTTCTCACTGAAATTCCACCCTCCAAGAACTATGTTTTGTTTTGTATTTAGTCGATATAGTAAATATGTGATTATGGATTGTATAACGTCACCCTGTGCAGAAGTACACCAAACTGATATTGCCCAAATTTTTTAATCAGTGATATAGAAAAAAATTTAAGGGCAAATTTGTCCCTCATGAAAGTATTAATTTTTCTTGACAAAACCATCATTCCCCGTGTTGAAATTCATCACATAATATTAGTCCATGCATAATTCAGTCAGCTTACGCTCGGTGGTCTCCAGCCTTTTTGGTTATCATGCGATTCTATTGAGGACCACAAGACGGTTTAAAAAATAAACAAAATATCCGAACAATGTAACGTATTTCAAAGTGAATAATATACATTATATTTAATGTTCATTGTAAGAGGAAGTCCAGGTAACTTTCGCAGTTTGTATATTTTCCTGTAACATATTGATAAATTGATAACACCCGGGATCCCTTTTTCAGCTTTGGGCCTCACGAGCTGCACGTACCTGTAGGATATAAGTTATGGACCCCTAGGTGTAGAACATCGTGTGATATGGTTGACTCTCAACTTGTGTTAACCATTTTCTTGGTGTGTAATACATTTCACTAAGTATGGTAGAATTATTTCAGAAAATTGACAAAAACACTAAACAATACATGTCTTAGATGAACTCCAATGATTTGCCCTTCATCTTATTGTGTGAGTATTTTGGGGTTGAAAAAGAAGAGCTGAATGATTAAATGCAGATAGTGAATCTTGAAAACGTTTTTGCAGAATCTGAAGGCTGTATGTAATTTATAATTTATTAATTTGCGTGATTAACTTGACTGCCTTTTTCTCCAGGGCTCGCGTAATACATCCTTTCAATGTTGTTTCAGCATTCTCAGTCTATATTTAAAATTGTTTTATGTATTAATATAGCATTTTCAGCTCACCTGAGCTTATGCTCGGTGAGCTATTCTGATCAGGCTTCGTCGATCTTGGGTCAGTCTGTCCATCCATCCGTTTGATGTTAATATTTTCATTACAAATCTTCTCCAAAACCATCATTTATCATAGAGCTTTGCCATTTGGCTGATATGATTCTTGGGTTGGTCCCCTTTAGAACTGTTAAGCATATTGCTGATGATTGTAACTTCACTTTAAAAAGTTCCAAAAATGTTTTTAGGCCTCTTTGGCCTTTTGTTTTAACATCTGAATGAGTACTTTGAGGCCTGTTAGGCCTCTTGTTTTAATATCCGAGTGTTTATAGGCCTCTGGCGTTTGTTATATCCGAATGAGTGTCTTGAGGTCTGTTTGACCTCTTGTTTTAATATCCGAATGTTTTGAGGCCTCTTAGGGCCTTTGTTTTAATATCTGAGGTCTGGAGGCCTCTTTGGCCGTTTGTTTTTTCCTTTTTATTTTTTGTTTTTATTTATTTTGCTATAGTTTTTTCTAAGTTTTCACTTATATTCTAACATCTCAAATGCTTCTATCATTTGACATATTTTATTCTTTTGTTTTTCTTGTTTTTTTATTTTTTCCAACTCAGGGGAGCGTCTTGAGGCCTTTTCGGCCTCATGTTTTAGGTAACATTTGTTGATGAATCTTCCTAGTTCTCTATTGCCTGCTTTTCGGAAACTGCAGTAGTATCTGATATGAAGAATCAGGATATAAACTACAGGCAAATGTTGATGAATTAATATCACTCTCTGAATCTAGATGCTTTATCCACCCACATTGCAAATGACTGAATTTGGCTTTAACCTTTTAATTACCATAATTCTAAATAAATTTGCTGATTTTTTATTTTAGACAACTTCTGCGGATTTTATTTTTGCTAATTCTCATTACAGTTTCGATATACAGTAAGCCTCATATGCTTGTTCGTAACTGTATATTAATACAGCGAAAATGGTGTAATTGTCAACTGGGTAAAATTGATCACATTCACTTAGTAGCGCTCAAATGGTACGACCAGCCAACATTTTGGTTCTCGTTTTCCATGTCACTAAGTTATTCAGATATCTTCAATATTCAATACAATGTTTCAATTTTCACTACTGTGTTGGTATTTGAATAGACATATTACCCATAATCTAACTGAAGGCATATGCAGATCCCTCATCCAGTTCGGGCATACAGATGACCATCTTCCATCGATGGCACTCGTTCATGGCCATGTCACTAGGCTAAATTCATTCTTCACATATCCAAAACATCGCAACATAGGCCAGAAGACTGCATAATCAGTTATAAACTAAATAAATACGCTACCGAGATACTCATCAGCAGTCAACTGGCTGTTGCATTGAGCCACACTAGGACTTGAACCATGAATTTCCCGCAGTCCCAAATGCAAGACAAAAACGAGTGATATTAAATATATTTGGTTGTAGTGTACTTACTAGCTTATCTGTCAAACACACTTTACGTGTAGAAGTCTGTACTTACTGCTGATATATTGATAAATGTCTACACCCTTTAGTGCGGTTATCTTCTGAGACGCAAAAAGAAAGCATTGGTCGAGAGCTTGGAGGTAGCGGGAGAATATTTATCGTAGAAACCATGAATGTATTCCTCAGGTTTGAATCCAAACTTTTGGTACAGCACCATAGCCGGGTTATCAGCTGCGACATGCAAGGTGAGGTCTTTACCCATACATGTCTGAAAACGTGCCATACACGGCGAAAATTAGGCCAACTTCTTCAATACCATTTGGTATTCACAAATTGAGTGTGTAACAGTAACTGATTCACATTTTGGCACTTCGTACAGACAGACAGACATAAATTGTCTAGAAAATGAACATGGTGAATAAACAGATGCCTCTCGAGTTATACTCGGGATTCTGTAATAAAAGGACAAGTTCGCAAGATTCATGTGAAAATACACAAAACAAAAATTATACACAAAATATATTCAAGTTGTTCTTATATTTTATACAAACAACAATATATCAGGAACAAATGCGATTCTGTCAAACAAGCTTGCCATAGGAGCAGTTCAATCCAGTTATGGTATCCATCTATTGACAATGAACACATAGTAGACTTTGTTATGTAGCTTTACAGTAAATCTCCCGCACCCCCTCCATAGAGATATGTTGCCCCTACGCCCTACCCAACACTCCCACATCCACCTACCTGTATAAGGTGGTACACCATGAATGTGGCGATGCCAGCCCTCCGCCACTCGGGGTGAGTGAAGATGAAGGAGATGTATGCCTCGTTATGTCTGGCCTCAGCTAAGTCAGGCACCATGAAGGCAAACGCGATAACGATCTTCCTACAGCAAGAAATATGTCATGTACCGTAGAGGCAAAACTGATAATGATCATCCTACAGCATGAGATATCTCATGTACCATGGAGGCAAACCTGATAAGGATCTTCCTATAATGTGAGACATGCCAGATACCATGATAGCTCAGTCAAGCACAATGATGACAACTGATCACAATTTTCCTACAGGACATGTCAAGCACCATGACAGCTGTCAGGCACGGTGAAATTGTGTCTTAATCGAAAAAATTCATAGACTGAAGCGGCATTTTGAACTATAAATTTAAGGTAGAACTATAAGTACCAACCGGTAGAGAACAACGCAGGAGAAATCTGGATAATGGAGGCACTCGGACACTGGAAAGTGCAAGACATTATGTTGATGTTACTCATAACCGTAATGAGAGACTCAGGTATAACTGATGGGTACATTACAACCGCAGTAAACATCCCCTGGAATGCTGGTATATATGCCATGAGCAGTAATCTGCCCTTTCAACTCTACAAAACAAACTGCATTATTCATACTTAATCGTCACATGTTCCTTAAAGCTAACTTCTAAAAAAAGGACACACAAGCCTTGTTTCAAGAATGGGTAGACAAACCTTGTTTCATGGTACAAGATAAACTTGATCTTACGATTATTGCTAGTCATTAAACAACATTTTGTTGCATATTCTGATGATATACTGGTAGGTATGTTTGCAACAATACAATTACCTCATCGTCCAAGCCATTATAAGACCTTTACAAAGCTAGCCTGTGGTCAACACACTACTTACTATATTCGCGCGAATATAAGACGATCCAGATAAGGCGACCCACTCACAACAATGGGGATGCCAAAATAATAAAAAAACCTAATGTTTTGTTATCTTTACATATGCGATATTTGCAATGTGTTTTAGTACTAGTATGTGGTAATTAATACTTGATCCATGGATGTCACTAAAATCAATCGGCAGTTTATATCCATAACTGTCGAACCGAAGTTCAAAGAACGTCAGTATTATTATTCGAATTACTACGTATAGGACGACCCCGATAATAAGATGATGTCAATATTTTAGGAAAGTCAATTTCTATTTTAAAAGTCATCTTATATTTTGGCGTATATGGTATGAGCCTCAATTATAAGGGTTGGAAAACCACCGGAGTGAAAACCACCGAATCTACGCAGACCACTGACCTTCGTTCATTCATGCAGACTATGAATGACCTTTGTCCATTCACACCAGTCATTTCAAATGGCTACAGACAGCCTACATAAGTCGCACACCCCACGAAGTCTGTGATAGTTGGTGATTTTCACAATGACACGAAAAGGTATGGGCCATAACGACTATTCAGGGAGCATGTGAAACGCAGTTATGTCAGAGGAAAGAAGAGCTTACATCTTACAGCTTATCGGACCCCCGACCCTCAGTCACTGGTGAGTAGAGGATGAATGATTTGATACACTAGAACAAGAATGATCATAGGACTCACAATCGATGCCTGGCCAGAAGAATTCATGGCAGAGACTATTAACTGATGGAATGTGTTCTGGACGTACATAGCAGTAGTCTATAGGGGCGGGAGGCGGTGACTGCCAGTGGGGATCGCATCTATGTGGGTATGCTATGATTTCGTCTCTCAGCCTCAATTTAATTGGTCGGCTTTCTATGTCACGACGGATGTATGGCTTCAAAAGCCTGCAGTGATATATATGCGGGAATTTTCAAAATCACTACAAAATTTAAAAATGGCTCATAAGATACAAAAAAGTATGGATAAAAAAGAAAAATGTCTTAACCCAGCGTAGTTATGTGAGAGCTTTTTCATATCGACTGTGCTGTGTTTCGCACCCTCTCTGTAGAGGCTCTCTAAAAGTCGAGGGTGGAGTTTAAGGGTGCTACCCCTTCAATAATTCACGGGGATCGGCCGCCATTATAATTTGGATGGGAAACTTACCTTATGTAATCACTCGAGGATCCCATGCATTTATACCAACAATTCACCCACCTACAGCTTTTCATTTTTATCGCAAAAAAAAACACTAAAATTTGAAGATACACAAATAAAAAAGGCGATAGTCTACATAAAAGAGTTCTGAAAAGAGAATGCAACAGAAAGACGTCTGATATACATATCAGTATATTTTTACTGCCCAAAATTTTGTAATTTTTATTGACCCGCCTATAAGATGAGGGGTAGACTTTAAGGATTGAAATTTTGTCTTTAAAAAACCGTCTTATAGGCGAGTATATACGGTATATGGAATGAAAATGCTATACAATAAAAAATATAGTTTTTATATGGTGTACCCAAACTTTTCACTAGTACTGTATAATTCTTGCTGATAGAATAAGAGAGAGGCCAGTAACTGTAAACAAGAACGCCAAAGAGGTCTCAAGACGCTCACCTGAAAAAAGAGAAAAAGACAAAACATGAAGCCAAGGAGGCCATCTTGATATTAGAATAGACAAGTCTGGCTGATATTAAAAACAAGAGGCCAAAGAGACATGAAAATATCCATTAAAATACTAAAACAAGAAAATAGACATTTGTGGATAAAGCTTGGCTGAAATCACCTGTTATTGCCGAAATAGAGAGGTCCTAAACAAATCTGAATGTGACCTACACAGACAATATCTGCAAAATAGCAGACCTTTGCCCTGAGCAAACATGGAAAAAAGATTTTCAAATAAAAAAGTTGATAGAAATTACCACCCTTTGCTCCCATGAAAAGTTTCTGAACAAATCTGAAAGATACGAACCCAACGACAATCTATCTGCCGAATGGCAGACCTCATGATGAAGGGTTCTGAATAAAAAGATATTTCAAGTAAAAATACAAACATCAACTCAAGTTACCTCCCTTTGCTGTGATGATGATACCATCGACAAATCTAGTAGAAACCAACCCAAGGACAATATCTGCCAGATAGCAGATCTCTGCGATAATCGGTTTTTGAGAAGATTTTTTTCAAGAAAAAATATGAACATCGGCAGAAGTTACCTCACCTAACTGCGATGAAGATACTATGGACAATGCTAGAAGAGACCAACCCAAGGACAATATCTGCCAAGTGGCAGACCTATGAAATAAGCGGTTTTTGAGATTTTTTTAAGAAAATGTTAACAACATCGGATGGATGCATGGAAAGACAGACGGATGGACGATGGATGGATGGACGACGGATGAACTCCAATCAGCAAAGATCATCGAGCAAGTTTCTTTAAATAATTTAAAAGTGAGAAAATACTTGTTGTTTAAACTAGCTTGATAGAGGCAGACATGGTACACCAACAATGTAGTATACTAGCAACTACAGCATATATAAGTATATACTCTACCCGCGATGGCCAATGTGGGTAGCCCCTCATCTTGGCAAATATCTTATCTCCAGGTTTATAATCAATCTTTTTCGGTCCTCCTGGCATGTCTGAAAGAAATTACTGATAAAGCAGTGCCTACAAATGCCTGCACAATAACAGAGTAAGTCTTGCAAAAATTGGTTTTATATCCATTGCGAACTTTACATATGCTTAAAAAGACACTGCATAACAAGAGGCCAAAGAGACCTCATGTCTAACCTGAAAAAAGACAAAGAGGCTAATTTGATATTAGAACAAGAAGACAATAAGGAGACTGCCTGACATCAAAAGCAATAGGCCAAAGATACCAGAAAACACCCATTAAGATACCGAGATGAGGAAATACAGATTTGTAGGTAAACCTTGGCTGAAATCACATCTAATAGCAATAACGGGTTCTTTAATTTTTAGCAATTTTTAATAAAAAATACAAATATTGGCAGAAGTCACCTCCCCTCGCTGTGAGGATGATGCTATGAGCAAATCTACAAGAGACCAATCCAAGGATAATATCCGCAATACGGCACACCTCCGAAATAAGCGATTCTGGAAAAGATTTTTAAGAAAAAATATGAACATCAGCATAATAAGTTACCTCCCCAAGCTGCGATGACAATACCATGAATAGATCCAGAAGAGATCAACCCAAGGACAGTAACTGCCAAATAGCAGACCTCTGAGATAAGTGGTTCTTGAGAAGATTTTTGGAGAAAAAATATGAACATCAGCATAAGTTACATTCCCTAGCTGCGATGATGATACTATGAGCAAATCTAGAAGAGACCAACCCAAAGACAATATATGTTAAATGGCAGACTTGTGCGATAAGTGGTTCGAGACAAGATTTTTAAAGAAAATGTTAACATAGGACAGACAGACGATGGATGAACTCCGATCAGAAAAGCTCACTAAGGACAAGCTCAGATGAACTAACAATAAATAAATATTAACATATAAAACACAAGCACGCATAGTGGATATAGCGAGAGTTGTTTGAAACATGAATTTCATGTTAAAATTACATTGAAGTTTTTGCATACCAAGTAAATCCATGCCACCCTTTAAATGTGAATTTTTCTAATGTACTTTCAGCTGCACTCTGTTCCAAATATGAAGTAGTACCTACAGAGCTATATATGATTTGCTAACTGCACTGAAACTGAATGAAGAAATGCACATAAACAATATCGGTAATTATTAAAGAGAGGAAATAAAATATGGCAATTATCAAACTGAAAACATACATATTATTAAATGTTAGAATACACAAAAAAATTTTTGGTGATTTTGCTTGGATTGATGACAGGACATGGCATGGACGATTTGACGCATGCCATAAACATCAGCACGCAGCAAATGGGTCGAATGGGTCGAATCGTCGGACTGAGTGAGTAGAATATTTCACATGAGTCGCTTTGTACAACCCTTTATAGATATATGGAGTAATCTGGACAGAATTTCTAAATGTGAAAGGTGAATTGTTGACTTGTCTGCCATTCATGGCTTCCAGTGAATACTTCCATTTATCAATTATTGATACTGTAAAATGCAGCCATGTTCCATCTGAGCTAACTTCCAAGTTGGTTTGTCTTTAGTTTACAGCAATAAAACGGCTAATTACATGGCTATTTGTTTGAATAAATTTTACTGAATATCGGATAAGCTAATGGTAACTATTATTTATATCTCACAGCGCACCATCATCAACCGTAAAAATGTCAACAGTCAAAACTGTTAAACTATTCAAATAAATCAAAACCATCACGTGACTGAATTTTAATCAAGATATACCCAAATTCAAACAAATGATATATACTATCTACTTTAATATATAAAGTTTTTTGGGAGTAATTTAATATTTTGATAATTTGTTTTTATTATTATGTTTTCTGCTCTGGAGTAAATACTGAATAAACCCATAACATATTCTACATGTGCCCGTGACCATGGGATAATTTTAACTGAAAATAAAATGCATACTATTATTGTAATAATTGTGACATTTATATGTCAGTAGTAATGGAAAATGTATTGCAAGAACACGTCACATTTTCACAATTTCTACATTCTGAGAAAGCTACAACTTGGCAAGAGTTCTAGATTCCTGATGGGGACTAATGGCTAACTAAATACTCATTGAATAAAATGTCTTTTTCAACTCATTTCCAAATTCACCGTTTCTTATTGCGCAAATGAAATCACGTTTCATTTTCATTTTTGGCTGTTCATTGTTAAGACAGTTTGCAAGTTAGCTATCATCCGCGGATCACGGATGTCTCTCTATCAATCGAGAAATGCACAAAAAAAATTCTCGAGATAAATCATTACAATATTGATACATAGGGCAAAACCCCATCGCAACTCGCTATTCAACAGAAATTTGCTGATATCGTGGTATGAATATTTCAATAATAGGCAGTATTATATTAAGTTCTCGATTATAATTTTGTCACAGACACGTGTTGTTTAAAATCTTGTCACTTTATTCACTGTTCACCCATGGAAAAAAACACCAATGAAAAGTAAAATCACACTAAGTTATTAACGTCATTAAAAAAATTCTGCCGAGAAAATTCATTAGTTTACTCACATGATATCGACTGTTTGTTCAAATGCAAATGTGTTTTGATTGACATCTAATCATGTGATGGTTTACAAATGATTACGCAGTTATCTTGAAGTTTTATGGTTGATGTCTGGTTGTTGTAGAAATGGCAGTAGGCTTAATGCATCCGTTACTCAGTGAGACTTCGCTACACATTCGTTAGTCTAATACAATGCCATGGGCGAAATATCGTACCACATTGTCGATCCTTTTAAAATTCATAATTTCATCATTGCATAGGATTTTACAGACTATAACAAGCAAATGACAAATGAAATGAATGAAATTTTATTGATTTGTAATGAACCTTTTAACACATGGCTATCAAAGACATTTTACAAATTTATGGTTGCTATGATTAACTAGAAACACAAGGAATACGGTTCAAAATCGAACTCGGTATTCCATGAATAAATTAAGTAAAATAGGTATATACACTAAGATCACATATGAAAAAAATTAAGGGGTATCCAATTTTTATTTTTTACAAATAGCTACACAATCGGCCTTTTTTGCCTAAAACTAAAAACAGGAATCAAAGGGGAAGTAGCCCACATTTCCTTAGTGTCACTTAAATGTATAATTTCATTACAATTAAATTTGTTAGTAGAGCCTAAATATTTAGAGAAGGGATTTCTCACTTTTCAGTAGATATGGACAATGTGATCCATACTTTGTGAAATATTTATCATTGTATACTTGGATGTCGTTGACTATAAATTACTCTAAAGCAAATGTCACATGACGAAAAACAGACACTTGAAACGAAAATTTCACAATGATATTACGCCATTTTTGATCAACAAGAGGCGCATGCGTGTAAAGTAGCGATGGGCATATTGATTTTATTGTGAATAAAAAAACTTTCTATCGTGATAATCCTAAAATGACTGTCTTGTCCATCGCTGTGATAAAAACATGGTAAAAATGTTACATTACACAAAATGATGAATAAGGTAATTTAAGGTCTACTAAATTTTTCCCCGTTACAATCTCCTCGAACCGATGACATAGCATCAGTATAAATGAAAGTATATCTTTCTGAAGACCGGAAATGAGCCTCATTTAGCGTTTATAATATCAAATAATAAACTTAATTTTTTATTCGGTCTTCAAAAGTCAGATACGTTGTACAGCCATCTCAATAATGTCATCTCAATTATGGTAATAATATATGGACCATCATTCTTCACTGGGGCTTCTTCCCTATCAGGAAGCAATCCCTTTGAGACGTTCTTCGAAATTTTAGGATATTTTCCACATTTTATTCGATCCGAAATCTAATAGTTTCATAGGGACGGGGACATTCAGATTTTTCAACTATTTCGATATTGTAACTGATGTACCCATCTTGGTAGCATTTATCTTATACTGTAAGATTTTGAAATCTAAGTCACAGTCAAACCTGCCCGAACGGCTACCTGTATTATGCGGGCACCTGTCGTAACGGTCACTTCAAATTCCTCCCGACATGTACACTAGTCAAATTGTCGAACTTGGATTAAACAGCCACTTGTCTTAACGGCCACTTTTTCGTGATTCCCGCGAGTGGCCGCTTAATAGAGGTTTGATTGTAATTTATTCTTTTACGGACGATAATCTAACGCTAATACAATGTCATTATGTCGCTGACACAAGCTTTAATACAAACCAAAAATAAAGAACAGAAAGTTGGTGATACAAATTGTTTTTTCAAAGATGGCCCTATGACTAGGCAATCGTTTAAAGTTTCGAAGGGACATATAGCGATAACAATTCGGTGTAGGGTGGTAATGCTCAATTTTTTCATCACGCGTTTGGGAATATAATGGGCTGTGTCATTACATCGCACCTTCGCTCGATAGAACTCAGAACTCGCTAGATAAAATTGCGTGTATACTGTCAGTATGTCATACTGTCGTAGGATTCAGTAGGTTTGCAGACTTTTCTTCATGGCTATCCGTGATTTCTTTGCGTTTTTCTATGACAACTTTTCAGCTTCCATAACTTCATGATGATAGCCATTAAGTCCTCCGCCATGGTATTCAGTAATTCAAATTTGAATACGTATAGGAAAATCTTAGTGAACGAGATATCCTAAACACAACATTCGCGACGTCAGAATGTGAAAACGTGAAATTAGTTCGTGTCCGCGATGCTTGTACATGGTGTTTCGTGAAAACGACCCCCCTACACATACCCCTACCATACATTTACTTTCATTTAAAATTCAACAAAATTTGACATACCCATAGTTTGCCTAGACTAATTAACCACTAAAATCATACATCAACAATGAGATCGAAAGCAAGCGGTTGTGCCATTCTGCCATCGAACCGTCAATGACCGTTGTTTCTAGATGGTCCTACCCAAGTTATATATGACTATCGTACCAAATAGGAAAGGACGAACATTGTGACCATTGTGCGACGGACGAGTTGTCTGACTGACAAGATCGCTTGCTTGACCACACGTTGAGGAACGGGACTAGCGATTGTTACAGGAGTTAGTTTTAATGTAATCTAACAGTAACACCATCACAATCACACAGACCGTGATACACGTAGTAATTGATCTTTGATTTCATAAAATTAATAGAGTAATGGTATTTTTCTATTTGAGATCGTACATTTGGAAAAATGTCGACATAAAGGACTCGGAACATTTTTATGTCATGACATTATGTAGTTGTGACGTTCATCAGCTGTTTGCTGTAAATACGAGTTACTTCTCTACAGCTAAGCAAGCATTACATTTACCAGTCATTGGTGAGGTGTAATAATTACATTTCCCTCATTACAATGTGAGATATAACAAAGACTGAATACGCAGTGACTACGGTGATTATAATTAAGACACTTGCTGTAGACCAGGCTCACTGATGTGCTATGGATATTATGCGATGAATTGTTAAATACAAAGCCACATATACCTAGTATTAATATACTGTGTATTGTAGGTTTTTTTTTCGTATCTTGGAAATAAACTGGTGTGGACCTACGATTGACCTTCAACTTGTCTATTGATTTCGGAGGGTCACATATAGAACTATAGGCTTATAGAATATCACCTGACAACGAAATTAGGGCACGGACTGACTCGACGAAGTGTCTGACGTGTGAAGGGTAATGTAAAAGTAAACGTAAAATACTTTGACGATTTTCAAACATTTCATTAATTTTTATTCCACTACTAGTATTATTCATTTAATGATTTAAGATCAAAACCATTTTTGTGACAGTTATTACGCTATATTACAACATAATTTGTTTAAAACAACGACGAAGTTAACTTCTTAGGTCTCTGAGTAAGTCGACCAATAATGCGAAACATTTACTGCTATTTTGTCTTTTTTCTCCAAAACGTTGAATAAATAAAAACATTTATTCTCTACCTGATATTACATAACATTACACAAAATGTTTAATTTTTGCTACATTACAAATACAACTGTGATGAAATTATTGTATCTGTAAAGTAAAGGAGTCAAAAAATCATCGTAAGGCCGACTAATATTTTAAAAATAAGCTATCAACCAAGCAGCAGCCTAGACAGAATTATGAACGCCTTAAAAGTTATAAAGTGATGAGGTATCACGGGCTAATAATAAATTGGTAATTACTGTACATCTTTAACTAACATATAAAAATTACGTAATTGATTATGAGAATTTTTGTAACCTTCAATTTGCGGTGTTCCATGCTTACAAGATCTTCGATGCCTCAAACAATGGCGTGAATAGATTACATTTTCATTTCGCGCCATATAATGCCTTAGAAAATACATTGGTTGAAGTTCGTTGATTGGCGACATTGCATTTATTCGTGAAGCAGCAGACGACATTTCCAAGTGGTAGCCAACTCGTGAACAAACATGATGAGCGCGCATCCAATACCAAGTGATATCTTTCGAACAAGGAAAATGCAGCTTTACCTTTCCACAGCAGGGGAAAATGACGCTTCTCGCCCCCGACCTCGGACCTCCGATTCCAACGCCCGAATCTTCTTATTTTTCATACAAAACGAAACCGTTTTGAATTTCGGTCTGGTTATAAACTTTCGGAAGCGCGAGCGGTAAATCGGAAGCTTCAACCAATAAAGGAATAGTGTCAAGCATGTGACACTAACCGTATCTTGTTTTAGCCGAAATTCAAAACGGTTCCGTTGTTGATGTAAAATCGGAAGCCGGAGTCGAAATCTGAGGTCGAAGGCGTGAAGCGCATCAGAGTGGTCGAATGATGTAAATCCAATATTATGGTCACACTCACGCTGCGCAACACTCCTGATCCGGACTGCCATATTTCTCCCGCGTCAGTTGTATTGGGTTGGCCTCTACGGAATATCTTCGTTTTACGAATACCTATAAGCGCCTATTATGGCGTAATACATGGGCCGTCAACGTAGACGCGCTCGGCATAAAGACGACTTGCGCTACGGTTTCACGGTCCTCGGCATTAGCTATCAGGTATTCTTAGGTTTGTGCTAACCAATTTTAATTTCAGAAAATGTATCAAAAATTTGGCTAAAGTCTTAGGAAGAAATGTATATTCCTCAAAAAATTTGTAGAAGATACATAATTAAATGCTGTCGTAAACTGATTGGTCAAGGGTGAGGTATCACGGGCTCGCCGCTGGCGGACTCTACACGACCCCCCTCCCCGATATTAAAGAAGACGCCAAACTCTCTTAGACAAGTAAATTAATCATAAATTCTTAATAGCATTGTGCTCCTTTTCCCGCCCTATTTTGTATTATCTCGATGAATGTTTCCGCTGCTTTCTCGATCAAGCGCGACATTGGCCCTGCGATCTCGCCACGTAGGGTAAATGTCGCGACGCTCTCGCCATATATCGATATTCCTTTCATTTTTATTACTAAATTTTCTATTAATTTCACTTCCAACACTTCCGCGTCGAACTGGGCAGCTTTCGCTGCCGACATCATCGTCATTCTCACTATTCACTGCATATTTTCGTGCCCCAACAGTCGACTTCCGTCCTTGCAGCGACGAATTCAGCCGCGAATTCCTGATACTGTTTGATATCTTGTCAGCATCTTCGTGACTTGACGAATCTAGCTGCTCTCTTAGTATAGCAACAGCACGATTTCGGTGTTTCTTTAAATACTCCCAGTTTTCCAGATTCCGTCTAATCTTGGACTCCCTCGCATTTTCGAAGTAGTTCTCTCTCCATGCACTTTCAGCTGTCCTCCACATATGGTCGCTACGATCTGACGGGCGAACATCTGCCCAACACGATGGATCGTCGATGTCAATCCTGCATTCGGAATCCTTGCCTAAAGCTGATGGACTGGTGAGACTTGATGAGAGAAATTTCTTTTTTTCACTACTTCTGAAGGCAAATGCGCGACAAAAAAAATATTGAGTACGTAGTGAGATAATATTAATATATACCCGGAACTGTACCCTTAGGCCATTTGCCGAGAATAACAAAAGCTAACGCTTAAACATTTCACATCACTCGACAAAACTAAATCGACATAAAAATTCATGAATTCGCATTGATGTGTTTGGGATGGCATGCATATGATACTACTCATGTGTCTCAAATTATTCTTGTTTCGTTCTTTTAATAGAATTGTTATATAATACATAGAAACAGTCTAGATAATAAGACAGCGTGAGGCTAACCTAATCCAACAAATTCCTAGATACGCTCCCAAAAACACAACAGCTACTGAGAAGATTATTGCGGATAAGACCTCCGGTGGGAAGAAGTGTAAAAGTACTTTTTCTCGTGCCTTCGCCAACACTAAACAAACACACACGTTACTTATAGTGTATGATAATCGTTTTACTTAGAGATTAAGTAGAGCAAAAGTCTTGTATGATTAGAGATGATTTAGTGAGAATATATCTGACATTCCTAAGTATTATAATTATATATTTTGGTCGAGATTAGATTGGCTTATCAATTGTCAAAGGATTGCATTGGTCATTGAAACAGCAAATGATGTGTAGATTAGCGTGCCTTACAAGTTTGACAGTCGCGCCCCGTCCATCCGGACTGACATCCACCGAGCACGCAAACACCGTCCTCACTACGACACTGAGTGGCTACGCGACATCGACAGATCCCTGAACACGTACCATTCTGCAGGTACCAGCCTGCATTGCAACCTAAAATGTAAGGTTTCCTTTAATAGCCCAACAACTCGTGTTTTGTATTTTTACCAACTGCTTAGTTGGATGAGACATGTGTGTCGATAAGATCATGTAATGTTCTGCGTGAAGGTCAACTTTCTCTGCCTGAACGATATTAAGACGCATCTGTTGATCATCCGACGTACGAACAGAATACACATTGGTATTAACGGTGGTGTTTCGAATTCAATTCGTTTCTTAATTGGGATCGTTGTTCAAAATTGGAGTAATTCGATCATATTTCTTAGTTTTACATAAAAGACGAGCAGCTGCGTTTTGGGTTAGTTGGAGTTTATGAGTTAAGTGACCAGATATACCAAAAGAGCAGTCAGTTGCAGTTATCAAGTCGTGAAGTAACATATGCATGCACAAAATTTTCTGTAGTCTGGGGATCGAGATATTTACGCATTTAACATATAGTTCTAATGTAGAAATACGCAGATTTGGTGACAGAGTTAACATGACTTTCCATAGACAAGTTACGGTCTATGGTCTTTCACCGAATATAATAATTACTAGTCTCATCCGTTATAGTCAATGAATCGCCGAAACTACCGAGTTTGGATAGTAACTGTTGGTTGACCGTCGTCTGCTCAAAACTCTGGTTCTGGTGATAGGAGATTGTATCAAAATTCTTTATTGATAGGCCCATGAACGGGTATACAACCAACAGTGTACAATAAAATGTTCGTAATAAATGAAAAACCTCGAGTAAGTGATCAATTAACAACCACCGGACATAGAGACAATGGAAACGTAACCACGTCAGATACAGGCAGATTCAAACGCGTCATTTTTTCCATGATGTGGCAGGTAAAGCTGCATTTTCATTGCTCGAAAGATATCACTTGGTATTAGCTGCGCGCGCATCCTGTTTGTTTACAAATTGTCTACCAAGTGGAAATGTAGTCTGCTACTTCATCATGAAAAAATGCAATGTCGCCAGTCAACGAACTTCAACCAATGCATTATTTCAGTGCATTATATGGCACGAAATGCAAATGTAATCTCTTCATGCCTTTGTTTGAGGCATCGAAGATCTTGTAAGTGGACTGGATAGAATTGGAGAAGGTACAGAGGAGAACAACCAAATTTATAATAGCCATGAAGGAATGAACATACGAGGAAAAACTGAGGGAGTTGAAAGTGCCAACACTAGCATACAGAAGAGAGAGTGAGAGAGAGTGAGAGAGAGGGAGAGGGAGAGGGAGGGAGGGAGGGAGGGAGGGAGAGAGAGACAGAGAGAGAAGGGGAGGGGGGCAGATATGATTCAAGTATCCACGATAGTGAACTAAATTGATAATATCGAGAGTAACAAATTTTTCCAGTTTCTTGATGAGGTTGGCAGAGGTAATAGTAAAACTATAGGTAAACATTGATTTAGAAGTGTAATCGTGTAATCAGGGAGAAGGTATAATCTAACAGAGTAATTAACGAGTGGAACGCCCTTCCCGAAAGTGTAATATCTACAAAGACAATAAACGCATGTAAAAACGCAATGGAGAATTATTGGGAGAATTGGCAACTGAAGTATGATATAGAGGATGTAGAGGCACCCAACCGGTTGCTCGTGAGGAACATTCTCTATGGTATAAGGAGGGACAGAAAACCTATAGCTTAATGAGTCGAATTTCTATCAAATCTTTTAAATCGTGTAAGCATGGAACACCGCAAATTGAAGATTACAAAAATTCTCATAATCAATTACGTAATTTCAATAGCTATGTAAAAGATGATAGATGTAGTGTAATTACCAATTTATTGTTAGCCCGTGATACCTTATTGTGTTATAACTTTTAACGCGTTTATGATTCTGTCTACTCTGCCTTTTTGTGGTAGCTTATTTATTAACTTATAGAAATGATGATTGTTTGTCTTCAAAGATACAATAATTCCTCATCACAGTTGTATCTGTAATGTAGCAAAAATTTGACATTTTGTGTAATGTTATGTAATATTAGGTAGACACTAAATATTTTTTATTTATTTACCGTTTAGAGAAAAAAGACAAAGCAGTAAATGTTTCGCATTATTGGTCGACTTACTCAGTTAGAGAATTGAGAAGTTAACTTCGTCGTTGTTTTAAACAAATTATGTTGTTATATAGCGCAATAACTGTCACAAAAATGGTTTTGATCTTAAATCATTCAATGAATAATACTAGTAGTGGAATAAAAATTAATGAAACGTTTGAAAATCGTCGAAGTATTTTACGTTTACTTTTACATTACCCTTCACACGTCAGACACTTTGTCGAGTCACTCCGTGCCCTGATTTCGTTGTCACTTGATATTCCATAAGCCACCACCACATCACCTTGCCACAGCAGGGGAAAATGTCACCTACCAAACATAACCACATTGCGAGGGATTCTCCGACCGCGTGACGGAGACGAATTCAACGCATGAGTTGCCATATAAAGTAAGAAGTGAGCCACACCACAAGCACAGGTGTCCATAGGAACGGAACGAATGGCGGAGATCTCTTCAGCATCTATCCCACTAGAACTTATGCTTTAGCTAAGACTCTTCCAATGTACCTTAAATGAGCAATTTAGACTCCTAAGACGTATTATATCTATGTACAATGGCTCAAACCAACCCAATCGGCAGTTAGTGCTGTTCGACGCGCACCCGGATACACACGTACCAAAAACTGGATGACAAATCTCGCTCTGGTTGTAACATTCGCATTCATTGACGCACGAGACACCAAACGTGTACGCTGCGCATTCTAAATAAAAAAATGGCCTAATCAAAGTATCTCTACAGATGTCTTAATTTTATATTGATGAATGACATGAGCAAGTCACCAACAACGGAGAATCGAGTAGTCTACATTGTACATTGTATGATAGTTAAAAACAAATAATATAGCACGTAGAGAAGTGTTATATCTTAGTATATCAATATCCAAACTGAAATAGTTCTCCAAAATTTACAGAAACATTTTGGGCCATTGTTACATACATTTTTACATTGGAAAATATGGAATATAGCTTGTTCCTTTATTTTTAATATTTTCTCTGCTCATACGTGTATTTTTCTTACTGGTATGTTTACTACGGTCTTATTCCCTGTCGTATAGTTACACATTCAAAACCTTTTCTTGACTTACGATAGACGCGTAAGTTACATATCGACCAGGGATGAAAATCTCCTAGGCGAAACAGAAGAAACTGTCCGACGATAGGATATCTACATATGATCGTGTCCGTGTGGCACAATACAAGATTGTCTTGACAAACGAGCGCGCGGTTCTCGGCAGCAGCATAGGATGAACTGCGTACAGGCGACACTAACACTTCGCATCGACCCGAACCTGCGCACGCAGGATTACAGAATCGACACAGGCTACTGACATCTACTGTACTATACAAATTTAGTAAATCTTACCTCGATTATTAATGTATATACTGTAATGTGGGTCTGGACTTATCAAGAAGTGTAACCGTTCAGACCCGAGTAATAGTACCTTGGTGAATCTCCCGTCTGTACAAAGTATTTGCTTGCTTCGCGCTGTGTTGGTTCAATATTGGCCATTTAACGCCTGCTTTATTACTAGAATTGGATGAAGTTGTCCGATATTTTTCATCGTCTTCGTTTGTTGATAATGTTCTTATCATCAGCAAATAAGATAAACTATAATGTCGATGATATACGCTGAATATCATTAAGATACAGGTTAAATTCTTTCTTTCATTTGATATTGTGTCGCTCACAAAAATTTTCCCGCAAATTCGGGCATAGTCTTAATTAATATCGTCCTTGCGGTTGATGCCGCGTATACGAGGGTCACTTGAGTCACACGTTCATAGGCCGACTGAGTTGCCCTTTAAGAATGTAATGATTTGTCTTTTTTAACGTGGAAGCTTTTGTTTTACTCGTTGGAATACTGCTCTACGGCATATATGACGTCATCAATATTTTTTGCTAGCGATTTGTTTTTGAGAGTTGGGAACAGTCTGAGGGCCAAAATAGTACTTCTCGTTATTAGTATGACTCTTTATCTTATAGTCAATGTAGATAATATTCTTGGCATCCAAAACACTGATGCCATCACCTTGCTAGCAGCAGTGAGACCATCTTGGCCTTCTTAGGAGGGTGCAAAGTGGTATGTTTTCACTTCATTTACTTATATTTGGTCTCTAGCGCAAAGTGGTGGACTCAACACTCATCTTGAGCTATAGAATGTGCCTAAAAGCGTTCCAAGTTGGCCCGTGACATGACGAGTTTTGTGCAGGTGTGAGAAGTCTTGGAACCCATCGAGCGGAAACGGACTTCTCCAGTTTTCTCGTCTATCACCCATCACTACCCTACTCGATCTTTTCTTGTCCCAACATGGCCACCATATCAACATGAATATCTTTTGGGGGTAAACCCTACACATTCAAATACCACGATGCCAAATTTTGTCCATTGTGCTCTGAAAGTTGCAGTACCTACTAAGTATTACAACAGAATAGTTAAAAAAGGTGACAAGGTTTTTCGAAAGTATACCACTGTTCATGAAAAGGATTGAGCTTATTACGTGCAAAGTTTCTTTTTGTTATAGCTCTTTTGTGCCACTGACATGTTTGTTTGTTAAGAGGGTGTGACGGCTTTAGGCCTCACTCCTTTTCCGTGGCCTCCTTCCCTCTCCACGCACGAGTGTGCCCTCCTCGCCATATCACCTACGGCCCTCCGAACGACGCCAGGAGTCAGCCTCAAGCTGTCGACCTCGGCAGTTATTCGGTCTCTCAGTGTTTGCAAGTCAGTCGGGGAAGTCGTGTAGACAATGGACTTCAGGAATCCCCGGAGGTAAAAGTCACAAGGCGTAAGGTCTGCGGAGCGAGGTGGCCACTCCACGTCATGGTTCAGAGCGATCACGTGATCACCAAAGACAAGGTCTTGAGTAGACGATCTTGCACAGCTCTTAGACGATAGGCGGGTGCTACATCTCGCGCCTGCTACAGACGCCTAAACACTTTCTGCTGCTGAACTTCAAAGTTCGCCTCTAGAACAGTAAGGATGTCGTTGTTAAGTGGGTCACGGTATGGAATGTAAAACCTGGACCCGATGGCATTTTGACCTGTTTTGGAAAAATATCGAAATCTCTGACAAATGTTATTGATTTTAATTTTCCATAGCTTACTTAAAAGAGAAATAGCAGATGCATACTTGTAATGATACCCATATCATGGATATCCATTACATTTTGGGTTGGTGGCAGGTCGTCGAAAAAAATTGCATTTTTGGACGCTCTGTACATTGGAGACATTACTGATAGAGACCGAACAGGCATTGTTATCACATACAATGTAATTATATACAATGTTTCTTTCAGTGAGTGCAGTGTCTAATTTCTTCTAGAAAAATCCGCTAAATTGACATCAATATTTAGAAATATGTGAAGTCACACGCACACGCGCGCGCGAACACACACACATATAATATAGATATTTGTGAAATGTAAGCCTATCGTGAACTAACATTTATAATTCGACAAATTGACGGATATTTCTGTAACGAAGACTGACTGTTGTAAGTCAATCTCAATGTAGTTTCCGTATCCACCACTACTGGCCACGCATGTTAGGGGATCTTCGTCTGTGGCGAGCAATGACTGATTTATGTTATTGTCTCGATGAGGCGGGGATACGACCACAGGACGCTTCCAAGCAACATTTTCTGAATTATAGACAAAAGATTTATTATCAACGATGGGGGCTGTAAAAGTTCTTTTTTTGGAAAATACTTTTATACGAGAATATGCTGTACGCACAAATATCTCCTATCTATTAAAATTATTATCACCCGGACTTGATAATGTAGCTTACTCTAACAACGTAGTATCACACTTGAGAATCAACAGTAACGGTTATACGATAGTATATTTACAAGGCATTAGTTAACTAATAGTTTCACAGTGATATGCTATAAAAGTTTTAGCGGCATTTTTGTGTGATTCAATTGTTCCGACCTGCGGAGCAGTTAATGTTATATATTTCATCCATAATGAAATAGTTATGATGAACAGATAATAGATTTTTGACAAATAAAGTATTCTTGGATTATTTGGTGAAAGCGATACTAAATGACTGTTTTGAGACTAATTTAAAATTGAGTAACTGATGTGAATTGTCAAATGTCAACTGGGAATGCATTAAAGAGGCGGGTTGCGGCAGCATAAAAAGCATGGTCCCCGAAATTAGCACGTTGTTTGCGAGGAACCACAAGTGTGAGAGAAGATGATGAGCGAGTTGAACGTGTAGAGGAATTGATAGAGATTGTCGAGCATCGATAAGAAAGAGCCATGCCGTGAATACATTTATATGTAATGAGAAGGATTATGAGAGAAATACGGCATGTGACACGCAGTCGATGGAGGGAGCGAGGAACTGGAGTGATGAGGGGGCAACGAGAAATGTGAGAGACTACTCGAGCGGCGCTGTTCTGACTCACCCCTCTGGCAGAGTGGCGCTTTGTCGTACCCATCGTTACATTTAGTGCAGTTAACATTGCACTGATCTGTGCTCTCACAACGACATGTTAGTTGGCACCTTGTACCAAATTTACTTTTGTCGAAACAACCCGAATGTATAGAAATTATCAGTGCAGTTGATATTATGTATACAATATGAAAATTTACACCCATAAGAAATGCGACGTGGGTCTGGCAACAGCTTGTAATGTTGGTAAGAAAATTACGCTAGTGTTATTAATGTGATGCAGAATAATATTTCACAAAAACGTGACGTCATGAATACGTTCATTTTTGAACAGAGTAGAGCATGTTACAGTAAATGAGTTTAACTTGCAAAATTAATGTGTTCATTCCCTAAATCAAAAGGAATATGTAGAAATTAATTAAACATTCGCACGGTGAATGGCAGTCCGGTATATTTTATACGAGGAGCTGCAAATAGTTTCATGATCACATTGTACTACTTTATATTAGTATATATTACATACATATATACTCATAAATTGATTAATGATGATACTAGCGGTGCTGTCTAACACACTTTACATCCATAAATTCAAAAACATTGATACGGCCTAAGCCACGTCAGAAAATAACACACACATATAATTGACTATTATAAATTTGTAATCAAGTCTGAATTTGGTTGGCTGAGTTAGATCGCTTGTTTTATTGATAGGGGTAATGATGCCCTCTAAGGGTCTGGAAAGATGCTAGTTATTAAAATTTCGTTAGTTATGTGAGTAATCGGAAGAATAAGGAGTTGTGATGAAACTTGATCGGCCTATACGAAAGCTGGCGTGGTTTCCGAGTTGGTCGCAGACGTAGTAGCTTATACGGCGCGTGGTGGTTTAGGGAGGGAGGAGTTAATGGCTTTTCGTGGATCGTTTTACTCGAATTGTTCGCAGCATTTAAGTTTGTTTTAGATGCCTCCAATAAAAAGCTTGCTGGTTAAAATGTCTGTAATAGTGTCGGCATACGATTTTTCTGGGTTTGTTTAGTTGCACAAATATTATCAGATACATATACTATGTACCGTTATGCCATGTTCGACCGCCATACATAAAGTGTAAAGTATTCCATGATAATAGGTGCAGGTATCTTTAGATGTAAATGTTAATTGACCATTAAATCAATCAATCAATCGATCAATCAGTAATAAAAAACAACTGGTTAGTCCTGTCAGTCCATTTGTTATAGTTAGTGACAGTGGTGCTGTGGTATAATACGAAGAATTCGAATCTGTACTTGGCACTAAGTTTAGCACGTGTTTAGCAGAATAAAAGATTTGTATTTAAGTGGATGATTGTAAATTTCGTAAAGCTAGACCTATAGTGAGGCAATAATATTAGTGCGACGGATGAACTGCTATTAACAAAGTAGCCTTAAAACCTCGTGCAAGAGGATTGCAGGCTATTTAACTAATAGACAACAATATGTTTACCTTAATGATGTCTGCGCGGATAGATTATTTGTTACATGTCGTGTACCGCAAGACTCTGTTCTAGGGCCAAACTTATTTATTTTGTATCCACTGTTGAAATTTATTTTGTTTGCAAATGATACCCATATATTTTATCAAGTAAAAATAGAAGTGACTGCGTTAGTGTTATGAGTTGTGAGTGCAAAAGCTAGTATTTGGTTTCATGTCAATAAACAGTCACTCGATGTTAGTAAACAAATTATATGGTTTTCTATGCAAAACCTGTATCATGCACTGTGGATATTAAGCTTGATAGCAACATTATTGAATCTGTAAAATGTGCAAGATCTTTAGGCGTGTATAAAGATAGTCAATTAACTTGGAATGCTCATGTTAAAACTGCGCAATCTAAAATAGCTAAGAGTAGGCTATTAATGTGTTATATAAAGCCAAAAAATCTTGAATAGTATGCATTGTATTTGTTTTATTGTACTCCTATCTTACCATATCTTAATTACTGTATTGAAGTGTAGGGAAACAATTACTAGCCACGGATTAAATGTATAAATTTATTATAAAAACGTGCGGTTAGGCTGATCAACAATGTTTCCTATCGTAACCATACCACACATCTATTTTTATTAAATTTAACTTGCTTAATATATATGAATGATATTATCAAGTTTAAAGCAACATGTATTGTATATAAAGTATTTCACAATTTGTTTTCCTGTCAATATTCGAAGTAAATTCACCCTCATTAAAAGTGTAAATAACATTATCCATCTATTACGAATTCAAGTATTATTTTAAAGTAATGAGCAGGCGTACAAACATTTGAGCAATATCTCTTAGCAATATAGGGGTGAAACTGTGGAATGATCTTAGTATTGGCATCTAGCAAAGTTACACTCTAAATTTATTTTAAAATATGTATATATATAAATATCAACTAATAAATACGTAAGCCTAGATTTAGGAACTATGTATACTGTAAATCTACCTTGTAAATAATCAAGTAGGCTATATATGTGCAGTTTTTTCCATTATAACAATCACTTTATACTATTATTTTGATGTTATTTTGATATTTTTTCAAAGAGTAGCCTAATGATTTTATTTAAATATATATAGAGTATAATGTATAGAACGTATTGGCATATTTTTATTTCTTGTAAAAATTTTCTCTCTATTTCGTAAATTATGAACGGCTATAATGCTAAATGGCTATAATGCTAAAAGAAATACCGGGGGTGATGTACAATAAGTTATACTTCGGTCACTTCCCTTTCTCCCGTACACTACAATAGCTACTCATTGTGTTTAATTAAGTTTAACTAAATAACCGAACAATCTTAGGAAGATTATAATGGCCATGATTTTATTTTTATATTAATTTTTTCGTGTGTACATTCATAATTGTCGACATTTTCTTCACTACTTTGTATATTGTGTGTGTGTCCCATTGTAACTATTGTGTATTATTGTATTTGAGGAATAAACGTGATTGAATTGAAGAGATTTTAAACACAGAAGCGCAAAGTTAAAGCAATAGCACTGGTAATTTTGTCAATAGCAACACTACACCTTGCCTTTTATCATTTCCCGAACAGCAAACCTATCACTATAAACGACCATTAGTCACCTAATGCGGATATGTTTTCAATCGTGACCATTGTTAGATCGACTACAGTTGTATGACTATAGTTGTATGTCGGCAGAGTACCAAGTGGGAAAACTAGTCCAGAATACCGAGTCAAAGGTGTGTTATCAAACTCGGTTAACGCCCACAACGTCATTTACCTATGGCGTCGTGCGCATGCGCAATAATGAGTGTTTAAACTCACTAAAAATAAAATGTTGACAACACCAACAGTCTCTGTCGTTTTTTGTTAAGCACAGAAAGTAATACAGTATTTCGGTGAAACTTCTGTCCTGTTACTAAATCCTTTCGTATTTATCGACGATGATTACTGCGGGTGCGATAATTACCTGCCTTGTTTCAATGATATATTTAAGAAAATGCTTTTGTGGTGAGTAATTTTGTTAATTTTCGAAAAGTCATAGTCATCTTATCAGAATGACCATTTACCCAGTAAACATACTTACACACACCGACAGCAGGCCATATCTTTCCTATATATATTTAAATATAAATTCAAATTAGGTTTAAGCATCTTCATGTAGAACCAATTCGTATGCCAATACAATAGCTTTTTCCACGCAGAATAACTCAATGAAATTCACTATAGTATAACACAGCATTATCGTTGCGCCAAACTCAACGACATTTAAGGGGTTCCGGGAGAAAACGTCCCATGACGAAAACGTCCAAAGAGAAAATGCCCCATGACCAAAACGTCCCAACAGGAAATTCCCCATACCTTACGACTCAGACAATGATATGACCTAATGAAGTCTAACGACTTCAGCTATCACTTTTTCCCAAGATCATCAAGGATGTTAGAACTAGGGTTTCCCAATCTCGCCAGAATTTTCGAGATTGAAATTTTCATGAGATCGAGATCTCACGAGATATTCCATGATCTATACTATACTTCCATGTGTCTTATATTTTAAGCAATAAAAAGCCGATTTTGTGGCTATTTGCTTAATATAAGTATTGCTTATTATATTTAAATCTTTTCTCACCTCATACAAATCCTTTGTTAGACCTACTCTTGAACATAGTTCAACAGTATGGTACACAACCCACCAATTGGATTAGATGGAATTGGAAAAGGTACAGAGGAGAGCTTCCAAGTTAATAGCACATATAGAGGAATTAACATATGAGAAAAGACTGATGGAGTTGAAATTGCCAAAACTAGTATATAGAAGAGATAGCAGACATGATTCAAGTATTCAAGATAGTGAACAATTTTGAAAATATCAAGAGTAACAAATTTTTCGAGTTTAATCATAGAGATGGGAAATGTAATAGTAAAAGTTTACGTAAACATGGATTTAAATCTGTAATCAGGGAGAATGTATTCTCTAACAGAGTATTTAATAAGTGGAACGCCCTTCCTGAAAGTGTAACATCTACTAAGACAATAAACGCATTTAAGAACACTTTGGAGAATTATTGGGAGAATACGCAATAAAAGTATAATATAGAGGATGTACAGGCACCAAATTGCCTGCGAGTGAGGAACCTCCTCCATGGTATTAAGAGGGACAGAAAAGCCATTTCCTATGAGTCCAAATTCCATTAAATCTTTTGGTTCAGTAAAGTTCATAAAATCCGATAAAATGATTAAATAAAGACTTCACACAGCATCGACGATATTATACCACATTAGCCACGCAATTTTAAAGAGAATTGGCGATCGAGTAAACCCTCACTGAGAGCCGGATGCGCTAACCGGATATTTCATTTTAACCATCCGTTTATTATCAACCATCAAACCTCGAGGGCGATAACCGTGAAATCTTTCACGAGCAGACAAATCCTAAATAAAATTCAATGATTAATTCACGTATGCGTGACTATTAAACTTTTTTTCACCAATTATTCTCCAATAAACTGTCGTTTTAACACTATTTCTACCTAAGTAATTTTGTTATTCAATTTATAACGTGATGTCATTGTCATATCTGATATTTGAGGACTTTTTATTTCTTTGTACTTAGCCGTCATAACAATTAGGGAGTTAGCTAGTATAATGCCCTATAAAATATCAAATAATATCCAAACACGATACTTTATTATAAATAATGTCTCCTCACTTAGTAACATCAACGGCAGAAAACAATAATAATATATCTAAAATTCGTCATTTACCATATTCAACAAGTAAGGAAATATGTTATGTATGCAACAAGAATAGCATTATCTAACTTACTAGTCCAGTTAGTACCTAAAATGTACAGTAGTTAGTTTACTATTGAGTACTCTTTTTAAATTTTTCGTCGTCCTATTCCAAATTCAAAGTATTGTTCCCTGTATCTGAAGTGCGATGCTATACTATGTTTTACTATTACTGGACCAAGTATCGCCACGATTGGCAAAGAATTATCATAAAGTCAGGTAGCTTTGGCTAAATAATTCAATATTCTGTATTTGACACAGAAGAAAACAGAGTAATATGGCGAACTCAGTTTACATACCGTAAACTTCCAGTTGTAGTAAAATTCATATGATTTTTCATTCAATATGGGAATTATTAATGCATTTTGATGACGATAATTTGATCTCAATATTGAGTCACAATCACGGGATTACGATATCATGATTATTGGTCGAGGTCCCTCCCTGTATTGGAAACCCTGGTTACAATACACAACATGTAGTAAATCACTTATAATTACCCTATCTGTAATCAAGTCCTCCATATCCTGCAGTGTGTAAGGAAATCTTGACCAACTGCGACATAACAATGGGAGACGAACCTTGCTAGAACTGCATTACTACAATGTAAACAATGCTCGTACGATGTCCTGCAATAATTACATTCTGGATCATGATTCCTGTTATAGAATAAAGGTAAAAATATGGTAACCACTTCAATTGAGGCTCATACTACATACAGAATATATGATGGATCTTTAGTATAGTATCATTACCTCTTTTATTTTTTATTGTCGTATGTATCGCGATTTCAGTGTATATATAGTAGACCCTCATTCTACTGCAATCTTAGGGCCTTTTCAAATTCATGGCGGTGAGCAGGGTGGCAGGAGATCAGGGTGTCAGGAGATCAGGGTGTGGCAAGATGGCCACTGAGTTGAAAGATGTGGACAAATTTTATCGCGATAAAATGATAAATATTTCCAATATTTGTTAGATGTATTTTTATTATATACGATTATTATTGAAGTAATATAAGTTACTAAACCGAGACAACTGAGCTATTTACCGTAAAGTCTTTTTGAGCATTACTATAAAGGCTGGTCTCTTAAAATTACGCTTTCTAAATTAGTGTATCTGTAATCCTCAGGAGCTGGAACTCCCTATGATTGCGTAGTCATATCCCTGGTTTTAGATTCGGTTTCGCATTTGCGATCGCTCAAATTTTACTCCTACTTCACTTACATCGCAACTATTTAAATATGTTTAAAAACGACGTAGTATCATTAAATAAACTAACGATTTGGCAATCTTTGCATATTTAATAATTTTTATTATTTTCTTTATTAGCTTGAATAACGAATTAATGAGCGGCTGAAGAGAAAATCCTTTTTCTATTACCTTTGTCCTGCTGTAATCAGGCTCAGTGGTTATTGATTATGATGGCCATGTATTTCTTATATATTTCTTTTTGGATGATATCTTGGCTAGATACCATGTGATGGTGTCCAGCAATAGTAACATTCTGAGTCATACATTTTATCATAGAATTGATCAAGTAAAGAAAGCTGCAATAACTCCAACTGAGACTCGTCATACATTAAATATATTACAGTAGTTTTGGATAAAAGAATATCTTTTTTATATAAGAATATCTTCTGCCACAAAATTTTTTCTCTATCTTTCATGATCATATACAGTATATATATTCTAAATGTTTGTATATACCGCGGACGGGCTGAACTACCCAATTGGAAGCATAAATATTTTTTATTGATTTACACATCTTAGAGCACGGACCGCTACAACTAGTAGCATATAGTACTTTTTATTACAACTAATAACTTATGATAATTTTTATTACAACTAATAACATATGATATTTTTATTACAACTAATGACATATGATAATTTTTATTACAACTAATAACATATGATAATTTTTATTATAACTAATAACATATAATAATTTTTATTACAACTAATAACATATGATACTTTTTACAACTAATAACATATGATAATTTTTATTACAATAACATATTATAATTTTTATTACAACTAATAACATATGATAATTTGTATTATGACTGATAACATATGATAATTTTTATTACAACTAATAACATATGATAATTTTTATTACAACTAATAACATATGATACTTTTTTACAACTAATAACATATGATAATTTTTATTACAATAACATATGATAATTTTTATTACAACTAATAACATATGATAATTTGTATTATGACTAATAACATATGATAATTTTTATTACAACTAATAACATATGATAATTTTTATTACAATAACATATGATAATTTTTATTACAACTAAGAACATATGATAATTTTTATTACAACTAATAACATATAATTTTTATTCTAACTAATAACATATGATAATTATTATTACAAATAGTAGCTTATGATAATTTTTATTACAACTTATAACATATAATTTTTATTACAACTAATAACATAAAATTTTTATTACAACTGGTAGCATATGAAATTTTTTTATTGAATCGCAGACTTCATTAAATTGTTTTTGGTAGTTTTATTGTCTCCTGTACACAGTAAAATGTCACCTTATTAATATTAAAGTTTTTACATCTTCAAGTAATCGCTGCATTGTTTTATTTTGTGACATCAAGTAACAGCTGTACTAGATATCGACAATATTGGTCCTTTGAATATTCCTGAAGTATTGGGCATGTCTATCCGTATGCACTACAGAAGATTTTGAGACATTACAAAAATTAAAGAACTTTTTCAGACTTCATGGTTGTTCCTGTATCCATTTATAGATGACAATTTACATCATTGTGGACGAATATAATCTTATTGAAACATGTTAATCAGTATAAATATATGTGAAGGAGGAGGTGCAAACTGGGAAATTAAACATCCACCGATAATTGGTATATGAGTCGATTTGTGAAATATTAACCTCTCAAATATCAAATGTTGATGACTTAATGATAATATTAAATATTAGATAAAATGAGATGAGAGCATACATTGTTATATTTGGTCCATATCTAGTAGATAAAACTATAATAAGCTTCCCAGATTGTATAGGTTCACCATTCATTTAATGTTTAGGTTACTTAATGTAATGAAATCACGCAAAACACATCCTCGTACCATAATAGCACCAGCTGCAAGTGACAGAGATATATAGATGATTCAGATCAAATCATGAATATTATAGTTACTGTTATTATAGAATTCTATATAGAATTGGCTTTAGCATTTGTCATTGAGAATTATCTAATTCACTCGACTTGGAGTTCAGTAATATTTAAAATAGATTGGAGGTAGATACCCTATAAGGGTTCTAGCAAGTAGTTGGGGTTAAGTCTCGGATTAACAAAAGGGATGAGGTGAGGTTTTCGTCCTACTTTATAATTAAATGTTAGTCGCACGTACAACATTGCCCAGTAACATCCCTAAGATATTTTTATAATAAACCATTCTACGATGATTCTAGACTGCAGTTTATACATGGTAGCCAATTTCTGATTGTCAATCCATTAGGTAAAGCTATTATGTAATTTTTGTAGATTATTTAATTTAACATTATATGCTCTACGTAGTACAGAACAAGTAACTAAGAATGAGGTTGATAATAGGAGATTTTTGTTTCTTTAATGTCTGCGCATTATTTCTTCTGACAGAAAAACAAATTCTCAATGACTATATACGTCATTATGAGACACTTAACTACGATATAAATGATCTCCATTCTCGTCATCGACGCGCTGTTGGAACTGATCAGTATTTACGCTTCAATATACACGCTCATCACAGGTACGTTTACATTAATAATTCTTCAGTATACACATCCTTCATGGTGTACGTTTACATTATTAATGCTTCAATATACATGTCCATCACAGGTACGTTTACATTAATAATGCTTCAATATACATATCCATCATGGGTACGTTTACATTATTAATGCTTCAATATACATTTTCATCACAGGTACGTTTACATTATTAATGCTTCAATATACACGTCCATCATGGGTACGTTTACATTATTAATGCTTCAATATACATTTCCATCACAGGTACGTTTACATTAATGATGCTTCAATATACAAATCCATCATGGGTACGTTTACATTATTAATGCTTCAATATACATGTCCATCACAAGTATGTTTACATTATTAACGGTTTAATATATACACACCCATCACAAGTACGTTCACTTTATTAATGCTTCAAGATACATGCCCATTACAGATACATTTACATTATTTACGCCTCAATATACATGCCAATCACAGATACTTTTATATTAAGGTTTTGGTATATATGCGAATTACAGGTACATTTACATTATTAACCCTTCAATATACATGCCAATCCCAGGTACTTTTACATTATTAAAACTTCAATATGTATACCCAACACAGGAACAATTACATTAACGCTTCGATATATACCGTATTATATATACCGGCCATGTATAATGCCTGTATAATGTATAATGTATAATCCCTAAGACCGAAAAATTAGAAAAAAATTGTATTATATTTATTGAGCAAATTTACGCATTGAACAGCCTGCGACAATTTTACATTTCAGCAAGTCAAAGTGAATATCACGGCACAGACCTGACGGCGTTCGTTATTCACCGCCACGTACTATAACTCACACATTCATTAATATTCTAAGCAGGGAGGAGCGCATCGTATTAATCCATTCAAGATACCCTTCAAACAATCGATCGTTGTCTTATCAATTCATTTCAAGATTTATTT